>VWZZ01007739.1:373285-428356 GCA_013399095.1 Psophia crepitans | reverse complement strand
GGTGCGAGAAGCAGCAAAGGCCTTGGCTCTGTGTGAGCATCGCTCAGCAACAGCAAAAACATCTCTGCACTATCTAACACAGCCCCATACTGACTTTCTTGAAGAAAATTAACTCTCTCCCAGCTGAAACCAGGACACTCTGTTATGCCAATTCATCTTGCTTCTGATATTCGCGATACAGCTGCATCGCAACTTCTCCCCGCACCCCACCCAATTTCTTTGCATTACAAGCACTAACTGGTTGGTAGATTTACTGCCTGGAAGAAAGACAGCTAACAGAAAAAGGTTTGTAAGTACACTCTCCTTGCTAAAACCACCTCAACTGTTCCAACAGATATTCTCTAGACAGCCTATGTCTCTGCTCTCTCCACTAATGCTTTTAACCTTGTCTGCCCTACCAAAAACTGCCATTAAGTTAGTCCCATTCAGTTGGTTAAAAGAGCATATATATCAACTTTGGAAACTCTGACTTAATTCACTGTAAAAAACGAATGACTTTTCTATTAAGAAAAGAAATCCATTTTCCTGAGATAAAACTGAAGGCTCAGTATTTAAAATAGTTATAGAAATCATTTTAGTTTTCAACATTTGCAGGAGCAATAGTTGCTGTATTTCTTTGCCCAAATCACTGTAACAGCAAAGTCTTTGACAATGTTGGAGCTAGCTTCTCTTTCAAGAGATTTTCTCCCTGCACAGCATATTGTCATCCCATTGTTGAATGGTTTGGGTTGGAAGCAACTGTCAAAAATTATCTAGTCCAACACCCCCCCATCTTGTGGGACATTCTGTTTCCTCTACCAGAAGTACTTCAAGGCACTTTCAATAACATCGTGCACAATGCAAAAAACATCTCCGGTATGTAAAATAAAGCTGCCATTGTAAAGCAAGGACTGGAGGTGCCTGCGCTTGCAGTACTCTCTGTGAGCACATAAGAAGTCTGCAGCTCCCAGCACAGTAAGTGCACCCTTTGAACACCATCAGTGCCAGCGCTCTGGCTGAGCCTGGCATTAGCTCTCCGGCACTGCTGAGAGCACAATGCGCCCTGTTCTGCAGGGTATCTCGCTGCTCAAGGCAAACCATCGTCACAGAGTAATGTAAGCAATTAAATGGTCTGGCTAGACATAGGTAGATTTACGGAAGATATAAAAATGGGTATCTTATCTTCATCACAGCTTAAATGTTTTGCAGTCTGGGAATTAAAGAGAACTGATTTAATATATCTCATATCTGAATTAGCACTGATAACAGTATAAAAAAAACTAAACAAAAGCCCAACGAGAACCTTTAATCCAAACCTTCTCAACTTCATTGCTCTGAACGTTCAAATAAAATGAAACAAGGAACTTTCCATGGAGTTTTTGCAAAACCAAACTCTGGCTGACAAGGTTTTACGTACATAAAAGCTCCCTCGGGCCCTCTTTAAGTGCTCTGATTTATTACAGCTTTGTAGCTAATAATTACTTTCAGAGGGAAAAAGAAAAGGTAGTTCCAGTCTCTAAATTGTTGCCTCATGATGTGGAAGGGCAGCAATAGCCAATATACCTCACTGAGGTGTACTGCTTTAATAAATTGCAAAGTTAGGACTTATAAGGGAACAGGTTTAACCCTGAGCAAAGCCCTCAGAGCCCAGCCAGCTACTGGACCAACAGCAATACTGCGTGCCTCACTGCGTGGGCAGGGGTGCCGGCAAGCCGCCAAATGGAGAATAAAAGTTATCGGTGCTAAAGGGATCCATCCAGCTGATCTCCTTCCAGCAATTCCTGCAAAACGTAGTGTACGTCATAGACATAAACATTGCATCCAGTTGATTTTCTCAAATAAGGCCTTAAGAAACATGATTTGATAGGAGACATCTAGACACTAAACAGTAAAAACACAGATGGGGAAATGCAGTACTGTTAAATGAATTTGACCCTTCTTCCCCACATCAGCATAAATCATGTTTCTGAATAGCTATGGAGTTCACAAGGTGTTGTACTTGGCCATTGAACGTATCATGAAAGAAAATAGCACATGATGAGCTCTTTGCAAACACTGTTTTGCTTTGGGCAATCATTTGTTCTCCTGCATTATGAGAGCAAGGATGACACAATCAGAACCATTAACGATATCGTAAGTGTGGGAGCTTGATTGCAACCCTATCACTGGTGCAGAGACACTGACAAATACAGTATTTGTGATTGATATTTTTTTTTTTATATATAACTTGCTGATTTTAGAATAACTGAATGTAATGCTTTGTAAGACCCAGTACAGAGGCTGTTGAAGCGTGGATAATGGATTTATGGAAAAGCAAATGCAAGAATACAGACACTACTGGAAGCAGGAGCCTGTTGTTTGGTGCTTGTACATCAAAATAGTTTTAAACTGCGTGAACTAATGTAAGTCCATTTAATGCCTCCTCCCCCTCCAGTTGCGAGGATACTTCTATTCTTGATTTACTGTTTTTGAAAACACAAGATTTTATTACTGTATGAAAATACTTCATAAGGTTTATAGCTTTATACTTGCTGTAATGGCTCTTGATAAAACCTGTCTGCTACCCATTAGCACATGATCACAGAGAATATTCCCAAATCACTGGGCAGCCTGTGTATATGTTAAGACAATACTAAACTGCCTAATTAGATTCACTGCAGCAGTTTCCAATGACTAGAATAAGAAAGTGAAATCACTACAATAAATATTTCCTTCCACAAAATGTAAAGCAATCACCTCATCACTCTAGGAAGAACAATAACTGTGCTGAAATAACACTTGTTCCCTTAGTCCTTGCTCAGGAGTTGTTTACTATTGTACAAGAAAGAGGTTCTAATTCTTTTCAGATAGACAATTCTTACAGATCCTCTCTCAAAATGCTTGTGATCATTACTAATTTGCTCATAAATTGAATTATAAACATTAGACAAAAAAGAAAATAAACATTTCCTTCCACAAAAATAGCAAGAAAAGTCAACTTGACCAAGTAGGTGAAAACATGGTGAGAAAAGACCATCTTATCTTTTGCTCTTCCTTCAAAGACTGCAACTATGTAAATTTTAAACTTTTCCCTTACATACAGAAAGCAGGTAATTCTAGGACATGCCATAACAGACCACAAATAAAGTTCCAGCACTTTACTACAGGCCAACCGATTGCAGACGGCATTCCTAAAGGAATTACATCAATCCAACAACTAAATAGAAATGGGGTATGTTCACATGATCGATGACTACTAGTAAATAAAGACTGCAGGCTGAATATCTAATATGTTATAATCCCAAACTGCGTGCAATCTGAAGAGTAAAAAATAAAACAAAACCGCCAAAACAATGGAGCAATTCTAAAGAAAACCCAATTTTTCAGAAATTAAAATAGGTTTGAGGACACTTGGTGAGCAAATACAGAAGCTAAACTCACCAAGAAAATTATTCGCTCAGCATTAGCATTACAGCTGTGTTTTGCCTTCCAAGACTTTTGCCTTTATTTGCAATTGTGTTGATTATGCATATGCAAAATATTTTATCTGTTCTTTCTATCCCTTTTCCGTCTAAACAACACACTAATCTGTAATGACAAGCATGTCGCTGCACACAGAAAGCTCATCTTCAGGGCAAGCAAGTGCATTTGGTTCATATCTAGCAACTTTCAAAAATCTGCATGCAGGATGAAATTGATATAAATCTTCCCTAACAATATAAATGTGCCATGTTATACAAGAATGATGCTCTGGTTTTAGGAAACAGTTGTGGTATGTCAGTTGAATTCATCACTGATTATTCTGAAAGCATGACTGCGGCAGCAAACCGGCACTTCAATTTTAATTTGTGAGCCTTGTGCAGGGTGACAGACATTTGCATAAGAGTGACAGTAACTTTAATCCCCCTATACCCTTGACTTGCGTCTTGGTTTCTTTGAATGCATTTCTAAATCAGCAAAGCTTCAGTCAATCAGGAATTATAACACTTCTTGGGAAAGAAAAAACGTTTTTCAATCCCAGTACAATTTCCCTGAAATAAATTATTTGCATACAGCGCAGCCAGTGCCAGTAAGTGTATTAAAATGCCACTGCTAATTAAATTGTATCCTTTAAAGCCTGACAGTTTTGAGCAGTATAGGAGACGAAAGTGTTAAATATATGTACAATTCCGAGCAACATTCTGAACACGTTACTTGACAAATATTTGCTGAATATTTCCTGACTAAAACATATAGTGATAGCTATTTTCCTATTCCCCCATACAAAAGGGCAAGACGACAAAAGCAGCTGTCTGATTAGGGGCACTGTTGTCCTGAATCAATTACATCCCCACGGCAGACAGCGCCACTTATGCACCTGTTTTTAAATAGAAAGCTTCTGCAGCTCTCGAGACTTGTACAAGGGAGACAGGAGGGAGAAGCCATGAGTGAAAGAAACAATAATTCTTCTGAAGGTCAGCCAGGGCATCCTGCATCCCTCGCTCTCCACACTCACTGATTGCCTCTGAATAGGAAATCCGCCCAAATCTTCTGTTACGATCAAGAAGGGGGGGGAGAGGAGGAGATCTGTGTTGAACATGTGCCACTTTCACTTGCTTTTGAAGGAATATAATTATTGTGTTTGACTGACTGACTTATCTCTTTTGCAGAGCTTTTTGAGCTGAAGGGTAACAGCGCTGAGGAGCCTGAGAAGTGGCTGTTCAGCCCAGTCGCAGTGTGCCTCCAGGTGCCCATCAGTGAGTCCCCACCTCACTCCCCTTCCTCTTACCCCCCTTTGCCAGGGCTGCTGCTTCAAACCCTGCTTGCAGCAGAGGTACCCGGGTACTTTCTCTAATTTATCCTGTCCCATAGCTTCTGGTAGACACTTTTCTACACAAAATTCACTACCACTTACCACCCTGAATAAAAAGGAGACTCTTTATGCAGTCTTTTAATATATGCATAAAGATTTCCGTATAACATGAAATATTTCTCTAGAGTATTTTCATTTAGTACCTCTGACCTGTCTAAGCACACTTGTATTCCTTAATATTAATAAAGTCTTAAGTCTTTGCTTCATGCATATTTCTTTTTTAACAGGATGAAGAAATTAGAATACATTGTTTTCTTATTATCTGAGTGCACAAAGAAAAAGGTAATTGAACTAGTGAAACAGAGTGGGCCTTGGCCAGGGCAGCTGTTCTGCAGTTTGCGCCTATATTCTGTTTTCATTTCTACCACTGAAAAGTGCCCAAGCTCACGTTTCCTTGCGTACACAGCAGAGGACAAGTGGATAGCTACCTTCACGAAACCTGCTGTACAAATACTACAGAAGGAAGACACCACCACCGCCGCCCCCTCCCCCCCAATATACAAAAGTATGTTTTAACATCATTTTTGAATGCTTTTCATTTTTTCATTTTGCTTTGGCATGCAAAAAGGAGCCTGCAAAATCTTTCAGATTTAAAGGCCGGTTTTATGTGCTTGGCAATAAATATGGACAAAGATCAGGGCTGAAAAATTCTAAAAGATCATTTTATAAATGCTTTTAAGATTTTGATTTTTCAGGCTTTAGATATTAAATTTTTAAGTA
Organism: Psophia crepitans; assembly: GCA_013399095.1. NCBI lineage: Eukaryota > Metazoa > Chordata > Aves > Gruiformes > Psophiidae > Psophia > Psophia crepitans. The sequence continues at coordinate 422,826 of VWZZ01007739.1, read as the reverse complement.
GATACAATTGTGTTATTTAGGCCCAAATATAAATATATTTAATCATGGCAGCACCATACAATCTAAAATTGTACAAGACACAAGCAGTCCAGGAGATATCTGCATTGCATCGAAGAATTCACTGTGTGGTGGACTGGTCTCTCTCCACTTGGTTGGGGGAATCTAGGATACCCTATTTGACTTACGTGCTTAAGATGACTAAAATTGAGACAGGTAAAGTATTATGAAGATAGATACCCAGAGGCTTTTAGCAATCCCACTGCTTGCATAAACCCTTTTGGTACCTAGGCAGCTTTAGAAACACGGCCTGCACTATCTGCCATACTAGCAAACAGAATTTGGGTTCTTCAGCATTCTGATCTCAAAGACTCAAATTTTTGTGCACGTGTACACATAGTGGAGTTTCTTAGCTGCAAAGATTACATTCAGGTCCCTAAACTATGAAAACTTAAGGACTGCAGCTACTTAGAAATGAACTTTTGTATTCTAATAGGACTCACCTGGACAGGATAGCTGTAAGAACACATTTAAAAGCCAGCCTAAATAGAGTCTGCCCAAAGGCAGCTTCTGAGGTTGAAGGCTCAGCTTTTTGAAAGACACTGCTATGAAAACAAAGCTTTCCACTAGACTGCATTATAAGTTGTCTTTATAATTAATAGAAATCCTTTCCACTACAGATAAACATTTTTAAAACATCCTAAAAGAGTCTGGCACAGCAAATTGTTACTTATTGAACAAACTATAAAATTTTAGTATTACTTTTCTTAATAGTCTCTGCTACTTCTTTTAGTAAATGACAAATGTCACTCATTCTGATTTTTACTCAATAAAACAAAAGTGAAAGGCTGCTCATTAAAATAAGAGATTCTGGTCCAGTCAGTCAAAAGAGCAGCTTCAAAAATTTCCAAAGAACAGGGAGAAACAGTGTTAGCAAACAACACTCAAAATAAGAGAAACAACACAGATACTTTAGGAGTAAAAGGCCAAACAAGGAAACAAGTGGGCCCATTTGACTTCAGCAAACCTTTCAACACATCCCACAATATTCTTGAATCCATATTAGGACGTTTCAGCCTATGTGGGTACAAAATGTGGCAAAGTGCCGGGTCCTGCACTTTGGCCACAACAACCCCAGGCAGCGCTACAGGCTGGGGGCGGGGTGGCTGGAAAGCTGTGTAGAGGAAAAGGACCTGGGGGTGTTGATTGACGCTTGCCTGGACATGAGCCAGCAGTGTGCCCAGGTGGCCAAGAAGGCCAACGGCATCCTGGCCTGTATCAGGAATAGTGTGGCCAGCAGGAACAGGGAGGTGATTGTCCCCCTGTACTCAGCCCTGGTGAGGCCGCACCTCAAGTGCTGTGTCCAGTTTTGGGCCCCTCACCACAAGAAAGACATCGAGGCCCTGGAGCGTGTCCAGAGAAGGGCAACAAAGCTGGTGAAGGGGCTGGAGCACAGGTCTTATGAGGAGCGGCTGAGGGAGCTGGGCTTGTTTAGTCTGGAGAAGAGGAGGCTCAGGGGAGACCTTATTGCCCTCTACAACTACCTGAAAGGAAGTTGTGGCGAGCTGGGGGTCGGCCTCTTCTCGCAGATAACTGGTGACAGGACAAGGGGGAACGGCTGCAAGTTGTGCCAGGGGAGGGTCAGGTTGGAGATGAGGAGAAATTTCTTCTCGGAAAGGGTGGTCGGGCATTGGAACGGGTTGCCCAGGGAGGTGGTGGAGTCACCATCCCTGGGGGTGTTTAAAGAAAGGTTGGATGTGGTACTTAAGGACATGGTTTAGTGGGTAACAGGTCGTAGGGGGATGGTTGGACTAGATGATCCTTGAGGTCTCTTCCAACCTTTACGATTCTATGAAAACTGACTGGCTGGTTGGGCTCCAGGGATGACGGTCAATGGGTCGTACTCTGCCCAGAGGCTGGTTAAAAGCAGAGCATTGGCAGCTTCTGTCCTGGGACCTGTCCTGGTTAACAGCTTTACCAGTGACCCAGAGAAGGTGGCGGAGCTCACTGTCATCAGGTTTGCACCTCACTACAGAAATGGTGGGAGCCATAAATATGCTTGGGAGCAGAGTTGCTGTTTAGGGGGAGCTAGGCAAGCTGAAGGAGAGAGCTGACAGGAGCCTTATGAAACTCACAAGGACAAATGCACAATCCTGCACCTAGGGAGGAATTACATCTACAACAGGGCTGGCTGGGGAGCAGCTCTAAGGATGTTGCCCTGCAGGTGAGAGCAGGCATGAGCTGAGCAGAAGGCAGCAGTGGTCCTGACAGTAAAGGCAACCAGCGGCACCCAGGGCTTCAGTGAACAGGAGCCCCATGGCCACACCCCTCCTCTACTCAGCACTTCCTAGACCAAGTTTTAGGCCCTCCAATACACAAAAGACACTGATAAATGGAACCAACTTCAAAAGAGAGCTACCAATATTGTAAGGGCCTGAAACACTTGCCTCGAGGAGAGATTGAGGGATCTTGGCTTGTTCAGCCTGGAGAACAGACAGCTTTGACAAGACCTTACAGAAGCTCCTGGTACCTGCTAGAAAGTTACTGAGAAGATGGAGTCAGCTCTTCACAGAGGTTCATAGCAGAAGAATGGGAGATAGCTGGCATAAATTGAAATGAGAAGTCCAGACTGGATCATCAGACAAAGGTTTCTTTCACTGCTTGGGCAGCGAAACAATGGAACAGATTGCCTAGAGTGGCTGCGCAGTCCCCATCCTTGGGGAATTTCAAGACCTGCAGGAGAAAAACCCCAAGCAACCTCATCCGCACTCATAGTTCACTCCACTTTGAGCCGGAGGTTGGAGCAGATGCCTCCTGATCTTTCTTCATACCTGAATTTTGCTGCGATATGTCCAAACTGCAATAAAGGAAAATGAGATAAATCTATTCTTGAATATTAAAACAATCCTAATTTTCTAAACTAATGATAACAACTGTATAATTTTATATTCAAGTCTCTTGTTGATAATACTTGCCAAGAAATTAGGCACCTTGCTAACTTCACACCAACTGCCATGCAAAATCTCACATTTTATTGAGAATGTGGATAACTTGGGCCAACAGGCGAGACAAATGTACTACTTGGAAGGAATAACGCATATTGACTTTTCCAAAGACTCATGAGGAGATTATTTTGTTCATCTTTCTCTGCCTAGCAAAACTCAGTAAGACTGAGACCTTTAGTGTGTTTTAAGTGCCACATATTATAAATTTGTGCAGCATATACAAACTACACATCAAATGAAATTATAGTAGGTCTCATTATATTAAATGCAAATTGAAAGAGGGGAAAATCTGCTTGACTAGACAACGATAAACAAAGTATAAAACCCTTTTATACAGCCTGACACTTAGAAAAAAATAAACATGTAAGCATTTTGCCCTGCAAAATGTTTAAAATATTCTTTACATGATGTTTCAATGCAAGATTTATTTTTTTTTTCCAGGGTGGGCATTGAATTTATTTTGTCATTTGGTAAGTGCCTTGGTTTCAGCTGAGAGAGAGTTAATTTTCTTCACAGCAGCCAGTATGGGGCTGTGTTTTGGATTTGTGCTGGAAGCAGCGCTGATAGTGCAGAGATGTTTTTGCTGTTGCTGAGCGATGCTCACACAGAGCCAAGGCCTTTGCTGCTTCTCGCACCGCCCCGCCGGCGGGATGGCTGGGGGTGTGCAGGGAGTTGGGAGGGGACAGACAGGACAGCTGACTCCAACTGACCAAAGGGATATTCCATACCATATGGCGTCATGCTCGGTTTATAAGGGGCTTGCGGGAAGAGGAAGGGGAGGGCAGCGGCGTTCGGAGTGATGGCGTGTGTCTTCCCATGTAACCGTCACGCGTGACGGAGCCCTGCTGTCCTGGGGATGGCTGAACCCCTGCCTGCCGTGGGGAGTGGAGAATTAATTTCTTGTTTTGTTTTGCTTGTGCACGCGGCTTTTGCTGCATTCATTAAACTCTTGCATCTGAACCCACGAGTTTTCTCACTTTCACTCTTCTGATTCTCTTCCCCTTCCTGATGAGGGGGACTGAGCCAGCATCTGCGTGGTGCCCAGCTGCTGGCTGGGGTAAAACCACAGCAGTAAGTCAACCTCAAATGTTGAAAGTCAGGGGTTTGAGACTACCAGGCAGCATATGGCCAAGAGCAATATGCACAGATCAGAGATAGTTCAAATATTGTACCGCTCCCTTTCCCACAGACATGCCTAAGAGGTAGTTTGCACTGTCCCTATTTTAACATGGATGATATCACAACACTGCTGTATTTAGACATAGTAATTTAGACACAATGTCCTATTGCAAGCTAAATCCCTAAATAACTTAAAATCTAGAACTGTACTTCAAGAATAATACATATTTGTAACATTCAGCCACTGGAAAATGAGCAGCTTTGTAGTGCTCGTTGTAAAGGAAGACTTCCAGTTGACTATTTAGACAAGTTGAACATCAATCTTCTTGGAAGATCATAACTAACACTTGGTACTAACCTTGGTAGTCTAAATTAGAAAACCAAGAGATTATATTTCTAAGAAGATTATTTTATATTCTATTCATCTGCATACACCAGTTATAATCCATACATATTTTCAAGAACAGATCACATGATTGAGAAATCTGTAAAAAAGTTCCAGGGATTGAGAGGTCTAAAATATTTTGTAAAATCTATTTACGCCGTTCCTTAGGTGAAAAGGACCCCATGATGCAATTACCTAGGTATTATTACAGTTCTAACTGGGATACATAGCTTGCATTTCTTTATCTACCAAGTAAGCAGCTAACACAATCAGGAAGTACACCTTAAACAGTAAGTGGCATTTGAGATGTTCAACGACTCTTCATTAAGTTAGTGAAAGAAAATGAGTAGAATAATATTTTTCTATTTTAATTATCTGTATATAGTAACTATTATAGCAACTCTGCTACCCTTTACTTTCATGATAACAATGTTGAAATAATGTCACAATGTGACAATAGAAATATAATTAGCTAAACTAAGATAGGGAAGAAATAGAGGAAATAACCCTTGAAATTACAGCTTGAAAGAAATACCTAAGAAGTCAATAGCTAGAAAGTCATTTTCCCAGTCAGAGGCTCCGAAGCTGGGTGCACACCGACAGCAGTACGTGCATCACACATGCTGGTCTCCGCACTGCCAAGGTTTGCTTGACCTGATGATGTTGCAGCAATATCTGTGTTCAACCTGCAAGAAAACTGTGCGAGGGCATCCAGCGTTTCTTGGCTCTGGCGGAGCCAGCGTGGTAGTCTTTCTTTTTAATTTCAAGTGTCCCTGTACGGGAAATCGTGCCCGAGTCACAAAATAAATCAGGCAGAATGGTAGCAGGTCTTTGCCAAGGGGCAAATTAACATGAAAAGAGAGTTAATGAGACTTATTATATTGCCCTTTTATTAAGCATGTACCACAAGCCTCTGAAGTTTCACTTGAATATGAGGTATGTCCGCCCAGGTTGCAGCACAAGTCATCGTAGTCAAGCAGGCATTAAGCGAATCAGGCAGGCAGTAGGACTAGGTAGCCAGCGCTATTAGGCCACAGCAGCGAAAGGCTGAGCAGAGCCTAAGCCGTGCGTGTCCCAGAGCAGGGACACAGCAGGCCTGCGACCACCCCGGCGGGGGGTGAAGCTGCAGTGCAGACACCAGCGAGGCCAGGCCAGGCCCACTGTCAGAGCAGAGGTGTGCTCAGCAAGGGGTTTTGATCTGAATCTGAAATTCAGCTGCAGAAACAAAGCCCAGAAATTGACAGGTTGGGATTCATCACTGAAGATGAGACGCTCTGCAGCCTGAAGACCCGTTCCCTGGCTGAACGCTTTTTTCCTCCTCTCAGACTGCTCTGGGGGATAAATACTGCCATGCTCAGGGACCATCGACATCCATTTTTCACAACTTTTACTTCTCTCAGACAGCACATCTCTTCTTTCAGTGATATATTGGGATGGAAAACATCAGCAATAAAAGATGATAACCACAATGTCTCAGCCCTGACAAGGTTACGTATTTTCAGCAATTCACACTGTTCCTGTGGGAGCCCAAAGCAGCTCGTGCCATCGTATCTCCTTTCCTTCGAGAAACAGCCAACAAGTCAGGTGGCTGCCTCCAAAGTCTGAGTTCAGTTTCAAAGCTCCTCTTTTCTCCCGTTTTCCATGTAAATGTGTTACGCCCCGTGACTCTCTGTGCTCTTTTCAACTCTGCCAGTTGCAGCTCCATTATCTCTGGAAGTTGCTTTAACACCTGCCTCCTGCGCCAGCCAAAACAACACCATCTGTTGCGCAGCCCGTAAGGTCTATGAGCCACAGTGTTTTCTGATTTGCCTAAGATATAATGAATCCTTTCTCCCCGAACACTGCAGGCCAAGCAGCCTTTCCAGGGCTCTGCCGGGTGCTTGTTTCGCTCCCCTAGCTCCCTTTGCTCCCACCTGGGCATGGGGACCAGCCCCATGCCAGCTCACGATGCCCACTGCCTGAGAGGTCACACCAAAGCCTCCCCAAAACCAGCTTGCAAACACATGCTGAATCCATGGCCGAGGCTGCAGGAAGTTTCTAATTGCAGTCTGTGGGACAGTGTGATGTTTCAGACTCCTTGTCACTCTCCAGTTTGGTTTTTCAATAGATGCCAAGGGGTAGGTTAGGGACTGGCCAGACCTCACTGTTAGCAGAAAGCACGTGCAGGACTGGGGGCCAAGGCTGACCTGCACAGCGCTGTGTTCCCTTCAGCACCCCTGCTCTGTCCCACTCCTGATCCCTTCAGTTTCCTTTCCAGTCCTTCCCTTCTCTCCTGCAGCATCTCAGACCTCTTTCCTCTTCTTACTTTAAGACTAATTGGCACTAGAGTAATTAATTCATTCATCAAGGCAATAAAAAAGGATGGGGTTGGGATGAGGGAGTTGATACTTTCAAGTACTACACTACAGACCATCAGGAAGATGATCCTGAACCCTTGTTTCAGGATTGTCCTTGTATTACCTGAAGATTTATCCTTTGTCTTACCTTAAAATTTGCACTTGTCAGATTTGGGAAGGTTAAGTTCAGACTTCCTAGCAGTCTGAGAAACAGTAGTATCCTGTGGAACATAAAGGTTCATACAAACCACCTGGATATTAAAGAGGAGTGATAAGTCCAATCCATTTTCATTAGCTTGTGTCTCTCGATACTTTTGTTTGTTGTCTTTTCTGCCTATTCACGTCGGAGTAAGCTGAGGAGAACTGGAAGCTGTCCAGACAAATGGCCAGCACAACTGCCTACACTTTGTTTCCTTGGAAGAAGCATGTGTGTGTGGAGCAATCTAAGCAAAAGTAGAAAAAGCTCAAACAATTCTGAAATGAAAGAATAATTGTGCATGTTCTAATGATCATTTGAATTTAGTGACTGATTTAAATCTCAAATACTGTATTTAATAAGAAAACAATAAATAGCTTCCTGGGATTCAGCTTGGCATAACACAACTTAAAAACGAGGCTGGTCAAAAATTAGCGGTATGTTTGGAGGAAATGCAAGTCAGAGTGCTCAGGTGAAAATCAATAGTTACGGGCAGTTCTTCCAACGAACAGCCTTTTCTGCTTCATCCCTGGCTAATGCACATTCCTGGTCTCAAAGTGCAGGATTCTGAAACTTTCCCTGCTTGCCACAATGACGGAAGCTCGCAGCTGCAAGTAAGAGACAGTAATCCTCCAACACCCGCAATTATCAAGTAGGTAATGCTGCTGCCGTGTACCATTACTTCTCTCCTACCTGCAATCCTCTGACTTGACATTAAATACAAAAGGAGACCCCTGAAAGCTGCAGGACTCCCGACAACAGCCATGCAATTTGTGTGCGTTTGCGCTTGGGGATGAGGAAGTTGGCGTGGAGACATTTGTCATTTCCAGAGGCTGCTGACCTGTCCAGCCAGTGCGGCTTGGAGGTAATGGGGAACGCTCTGCTTCGGACTTACACAAATCACACTTCAATATAAGACTAAAGTTCCAGTTTAGTTTACATCTGGCCCTGATTCTCTGCTGCTACCCACATAGGTGAAATTTAAGCATCATTCTCACTGCAGCTTTGTGTCTACATCATCTGTGATTAGTAAACAGCAATCATTTTTAATGTTCTTTGGAAAATGTTTTGGCTGCATTTCAAGTGTTTTTATGTATTCTCATCACGATCTTTTTCTGTAATTAAATTTAAGATAATTAACATTTTCCTTAGTCTGTATCTGCACATCTTTTTACCCATGTTCCAGAACATTAAATTACATTTAGTAAAATGTTCGTTGTATCCAAGAAAACAACTGAATCACTGAAGGTCAAAGTCTTATTTTTATTCCATGTAAATAATAAATGATAGTGCATACAATAATGCAATATTTACTCCAAATTCTCAAATGGCATTTGACTGGAAATTGGTTTTATATAGCTATTTACTTCCCTTAATATCTAAGATGTACCAAATGCACTTTATAAATACTGAAGGTGAGTCACTATTTCAACCGAGCAATCCACTGTGGATTCAGTGATAATGCAACTAACCCTGGTATGGCTGTATTTTTTTGTTTAAAGCGCTAAAAGATCAGAAGAGGAAAATTTGGTGTCATCAAAATAATTCAATAGACGCATCAGGAGAAACAAAAAATGCAATTACAGGCTCTGACATTTGCATATTTCAGGCTTAAGATTTATCTAATACATATTTAATATGTGTATTTTAATGTCATTTCAGCTTTACCAGATTGAAGGATTTCCAAAAAATCTATCGTGAATTGTCTTTGTTGAAGGAAAGCTTAATTCCTGTATCAGTATTTAAATTCAGTCTTCACCCCTAGATTTACAAGTCTTGTAAACTAATTCTCAGTATAATAGTCCATCTGTACTCAACCAAACACTAAAATAAACACAGAAAAATCTCTACTAGTAATTTTAAGAGTAAGACCTTTATAAATGTGATCTATTTTAAAAAGAAATGAACAATTTCATAGTGCTGTTGCTAAGATTATGCGAGGAAATAAACCATAAACATCACTGATAATTGTTGAGATACATTGTGATAAATTTATATTCAAAGAAAAAATAACCTGAAATGCCTTCAAAGAGCTAATGTTACAGAAAAAGCTTCAGTAAAAAGCCTTCAACCAAAGTGAGTAAAGCCAGGATCAAAATTAAAGGCACAAAAAATTGACAGGATAACTCAAATATTTTTCCAAACTTTCCCACAACATTTCTACGATACACAAGCCTCAAAAATATTTTAAACATTGTGTCCTGGTTTTGCTGGGATAGAATCATAGAACTAATTTTCTGCACAGAGAAACTACATTTTAGAGCAGACTGCAGAACTTAATTCTGTGAGAAAAAAGTTGATAAGACACTTTGAGGTGGTTTATGGCCAGCAGGTTTCCATAGCGATCAAGGTCTTGAGCAGTTTGAGATCACCAGGTGAAGAAGGTAGGAGGGGCGAAACCCAGGGCATCTGCCCCGAGCTGGCCAGCAGAAGTATTCCATACCGTAAACGTCATGCTCCCTATACATTAGGAGATTCTCTGGGGAGTCCCTCTCTCTCTGATGGCTGCTGTCCCTGGAGGGTCTCGCCCCCATCCCTGAGCCCCACTCCCTGCTCCTGAGCCCTGCTCTGCAGGACGTGGTGACTGCCGAGTGTTTGCTGGAGCTGCGCTGCTCGCTGCGTGCGGCATCAGCACTCACGGCTGAGAGGGTGCAGCTCGCCATCCCTGTACTGGCTGAGGATAACTTTCTGTATCTTATACTAGTGTTGGCATTATTAAGATTTTTACACTTTTATTAAATCTGTTTCTATTTCAACCACGTTTCCTTTTCTTTTCCCAATTTCCCGTCCTCACGAGAGGCTGGGGGGGAGGGGGCATGGGAAAATAGAATAACTGTCTAAACCATGACACATCGAAAAACAGCCAAAGGACAGAAATTTCTTTTGTGCCCCTAGGAAGGCAAATTGATGTTTAGTTTCATACCAACAATTCAATAACTTGTGGATTCTTAAAATTTCAGATTTCAATTTATAACTAGAACTTTAGTCATACTGATTTCATTTGTTTAAAAGTCACAAAAAGGATATAATTTGTGCTGGTGTCCTTTATTGAGCAGAATATGCTCTAAAAATTGCTCAGTAACTTCAAACTGGGTAAAAGACCAACTATTAAGTATAATACTTCCTATACATTACAAAGTAACAAGTACTTATATTTAATAAACTACAAGGCACAGTAAAAATACACAAAATCTAAAAAATGCACTATCACTCTATCGGTCCCTCTATTATTCTTCTGCTGAAGATTACTAAAACTATGGAAATAATTTTCCAATCCGTTTTCTAAATAGTGTGACAACCATCATCTGAATTTACGTGACTTCAGAGAATGAATATTCAAAGCAAGCTGTCTAAACATGTTCTAGGGATTTTACACACCAACAGCAGCGCAGGAAACCCACCCTTTATCAAGGTATAGGCTGAGCAGCAGTACAGTCAGAAATTCCAGTTGTATTTTTGCTGAGAAAAGGCTCATCTTTCAATCCGTTTCTTTCCAAATGCATAAAGGCCATTTACTTGTTTGTAGGCAACATTTTCTACTACCTCTTTGAACTCGCGAACGTTACTTGACATGAAATTATTTAAATAACTAATCTACAGTATGTAAATACGTAATTGAGAAAAGTTCCAAGTCACTAAGCATACTTCACTACAGCTCCAGTGGTTCATCTAAAATGGAGAATACTATTAAAACCACATGATTTTTTCTTTAAATGTGAGAGAGTGGCAGTTTAAATTTTTACATCTGTGTAAAGTGTAAATCATTCCTCGAGCTCTCCACCACTATCATAGCTGTTCATAATCATAGAATCATAGAATCACTAAGGTTGGAAAGGACCTCTGAGATCATCAAGTCCAACCGTCAACCTAACACCACCATGCCTGGTAGACCATGTCCTGGAGTGCCACGTCTATGCGTTTTTTGAACATCTCCAGGGACGGCGATTCAACCACCTCTCTGGGCAGTCTGTTCCAACACCTCACTACTCTTTCCATGAAGAAGTTTTTCCTAATATCCAACCTAAATAATGCTGAGGTATTAGAATAGAATAGAATCATTAAGGTTGGAAGAGACCTCAAGGATCATCCAGTCCAACTGTCCCCCCCCACCTAATAACCACTAAACCATGTCCTTCAGTACTGCATCTAACCTTTCCTTAAACACCCGCAGGGACAATGACTCCACCACCTCCTTGGGCAACCTGTTCCAATGCCTGACCACCCTTTCCCAGAAGAAATTTCTCCTCATCTCCAACCTGAACCTCCCCTGGTGCAACTTGCAGCCGTTCCCCCTTGTCCTGTCACTAGTTATCTGCAAGAAGAGGCCGACCCCCAGCTCACTACAACTTCCTTTCAGAGGGCAATAAGGTCTCCCCTGAGCCTCCTCTTCTCCAGACTAAACAAGCCCAGTTCCCTCAGCCGCTCCTCATAAGACCTGTGCTCCAGCCCCTTCACCAGTTTCGTTGCCCTTCTCTGGACACGCTCCAGGGCCTCGATGTCTTTCTTGTGGTGAGGGGTCCAAAACTGGACACAGGACTCGAGGTGCGGCCTCACCAGGGCTGAGTACAGGGGGACAATCACCTCCCTGCTTCTGCTGGTTACACTATTCCTGCTGTCTACACTATTCATCCTCCTGCCTTTTTATGTCCCTCCCCTTTTATCTTTTTTCCCTCCAAATTGTACACATTTTTAATGTCAGCAGGAACTCAGTGGGAGGTGGATGCCTCTCTCTTCCTCAAGCTAACATTAATCCTACACCGCCTTTGTCAGAGAGACCAGAGTCCAATACTCCCTGCAGATCATCCCCTGAAAAATATAGCAATAATCACATGAGGACCTGCTGATGAGCTGACTGAAGGTGCCTTAGCCCTGGGTGAGAAAAAAGCAGGGCTTTCTGTGGAGCCTGGAACCACTCTCATGCATGCAAGTCCTGTCCAGAGCACTGGTACCTACCATTCACCCATGTCTCATGCAAACTGCAAGTGAGATAGAAACCTGAATGCAACACAACAGAAATTTCTACAAAATATTCAATTTTCATTCTCTTTGTAAAACTTCTGTATTCCTATTAATAAATAAAATGCAGTTGTTATTGAGACAGCTCAGATAACACCTGTCATAACAATCTGCAACTGACTTCTGTTTCCCAGTATTTGCTAATTTAACGTTCATGCTGATGCTCTCTTTCTATACTCTGTTGGTTGCAACATTTAATGCTGCAGTAATTCATCACGGGTTTCATGGTTTTGCTCCAGCCAGCACTGAGCACCACGCAGCCACCCGCTCACTGCCCCCATCAGCACAGGGAAGAGAATCGGAAGAGTGAAAGTGAGGAAACTCATGGGTTCAGATACAGACAGTTTAATAAGTGAAGCCAAAGCCGCGTGCACAAGGAAAGCGAGACAAGGAATTCATTCCCCACTCCCCATGGCAGGCAGGTGCTCAGCCATCTCCAGGAAAGCAGGGCTCTGTGACATGTAACCGTTACTTGGAAAGACTGATGCCATCACTCTGAAAATCCGCCTCCTTCCTTCTTTTTCCCTCAGCTTTATGTACCGAGCATGATGTCATATGGTATGGAATATCCCTGTGGATGGTTTCATAGAATCACAGACTATCGTGAGTTGGAAGGGACCCATAAGAATGATTGAGTCCAACTCCTGGCACCACACAAGACCAGCCCAATCAGAGCAGATGACTGAGAGCGCTGTCCAGATGCTTGAACTCAGCCAAGCTCAGTGCGGTGACCACTGCCCTGAGGAGCCTGTTCCAGGGCCCCCACCACCCTCTGGGTGAAGAACCTTTTCCTGACATCTAACCTAACTCTCCCCTGTCGAAGCTTCATGCCGTTCCCTCGGGTTCTATTGCTGGTCACCAGAGGGAGGAGATCAGCACCTGCCCCTTCGCTCTCCCTCGTGAGAAAGCTGTAGGCTATAATGAGGTCTCCCCTCAATCTCCTCCAGGCTGAACAAACCAAGGGACTCCAGCCTGTCCTCACATGTCTTCCCCTCTAGACCCTTCAACCAACTTTGCTGCCCTTCTTTCGACACTCCCCAATAGTTTTACGTCTTGTGCTGTGGTGCCCAAAACTGCACACAGTACTCAAGGTGAGGCCACACCAGCGCAGTGTAGAGTGGGACAATCACATCCCTAGGCCAGCCAGCAATGCCATGCTTGATGCACCCCAGAATACAGCTGGCCTTTCTTGGCAGCCTTGGCACACTGCTGGCTCATGTTCAACTTTCTGTTGACCAAGACCCACAAGTTCCTTTCAGCATGGCTGCTCTCCAATGTCTCATTGCCCAGTCTGTCAGTTGGGGTCAGCTGTCCTGGCTGCGTCCCCTTCCAACCTCTTGCGCACCCCCAGCCTCCTCACTGGTGGCGTGGGATGAGAAGCAGAAAAAGCCTTTACGCTGTGTAAGCACTGCTCAGCAATAACAAACACATCCCTGTGTTATCAGGATTGTTTCCAGCACAAATCCATAACAGAGCCCTGTACTGGCTACTGTGAAGATTTGCCCTATCCCACCCAAAACCAGCACAACTGAGAAAGGATCCCACTACTTATTTAGAAACCTACTATGATTGGCCTTCAAAAGCTTTTTTTTAAGCACAAGACAAAATCTTTCTGAAGGACAGACTACTTATTTGAGTAAATTAAGAACATATATAAATGTAAGCAAAATCAAGGCTTTTAAATAATGTAAGATACAGTGGGTCAGTGACAAGCAGGAGCATGGAGGCAAGGTGCAAATACTGCTCATAAGCAGCCGTGCTCAGGTTGCACCTCTGTCGATTAAACTCTATATGAAAATAAATCGTGAATCCAGCTGTTAAAAAACCCCAAAGACTAAAACCAATCCCAACAAGATTAGTGACTAATTGTTTGTATTTTTAAAGTTAAAATTCTATATGAAGTGGGTTTCTAATTTCCATATTTACAATGCAATTTAAACAGGTTCCTGCTAAGCAGCAGGCTTGCACTGCCGTTGGCAACTGGTGTCCATGGATAGAGGTCACTTAGAACAGAACCCTGAGTGGGGTCTGCTTGGAATTGCTCCGTCACTTTATGGACAATGAATGGATCAGAGATGTTCTACATTTGGATTCTGGTTTACTTGCTTGAAATAAAGTTATTCTCTGAGCTTGAAACAAAAGCAGAGACCTGTCTTTCTGAACAAGCTAGACTCCCAAGGAAAAGTAAACTACAAAGAAAAGCATTATATTCATGAATTTTGATCATGATTCTTTGGTTTCTAAATCATCTATGCTTATGCGAATCTTCCTTCTTAGCAAAAAGTTGGGGATAAACAGAAACCATCTGTTGACAGTGCATGACAAGTTCAGCCATTACAACACTTCTGAAGAGGTAAAAAGCTGCCCCAAAGAATCCACACAATATTCTGGAGAAAGACTCATTTTATCTGTCTGAGAGGTCACTACTAATCCTCAGACAGCTGGGCCACAGGAATCAGTTCGCAGGAGGAGAAAGTCCTGAACAGCTGTGTCCTCTAACAGCGTTCGTGCAACACCAAGCTAAGAACTTGGTCCAACCTAGCAGCCTGAAGAACAGTTTGATCAAATCTGTGATGTCAGAAATTGCATGATAAATGATCTTTCTTGCCAATCAGTGATAAAGACACACACAGAGACACACATGCGAGGCTTGCTGTGTGCTCAGTTGATTGAGGATACTTTTTCCTACACACTTTTTGCTATGAAAACAAATAAAACTAGTAGTACTAGTAGCAGAAGCTTGCCATCTGCTGACACATTTTCATCTGACACTGTCCTTTGCACTACATTTCATTTTTGCATTAGTATAGAAGCATCTAACCATTCCCCTATTAGACCTAGTATGATGGTTTCATGAATCTGCCTGTATGCAGTGTAAAACGTATGGCAAGAAATACTCCTTTAGCAATGCCTTGGTGCACATGCAGTCAATCACATACTCTTGGGATTCTACCACGTATTTTCCTGACTGGAGAAAGCAAAAGGTCATTGAAGCTGGAGAGCCACCACTTGAGCTGAAGTGCCCTACTGTAAGATCAGAATGATCTTGAGCTACAGCCAAAGCAACATGTTTAGAAGACGAGGGGGAGGAGAGAGACTGATGTTTGGAGCAGTGGAATATATTCAGAATAATACAAAGCAGTATCTCTTAGTAGTAGATTTAAAAAACGAGATCCAAGAATTGCTGGGAAAACCCACAGACACATGCATTCAGTGTAGGAAGATCAAGGAGTGACATTTTAATAGCAGAAAAAACCAGCTAATTGGCTGTATGCAGGCAAGAGCAAGAAATTAAAGACAAATTCTATGGCCCGGATGAAAAGGCGGGTGCTGAAATTTGATCTTAATGGTCTGTACCTGGCTCACGTCGGGCTGATAAGCTTGGGGCAGCTCTGCTGATGTCTCACAGGGAAGGAGTTCACAGCCTCCCCTCGGCACAAAAGCTGGAGAACTACTGACTCATTTTTACTACGGTATGGATGCAAACTCTGACACTGAAAAAAACCCTTAGGAACACGTTATAGTGGGATCTTAACACGATAACTGAGTAACTGTTCAGCTGGGGGAATTTTAACAAGACTGTAATAAAGCTCTTACTATTGTTCAGTCTGATCTATTAGAGAATCTTTTCTCCATCCAGCTTAATTTAAGCTTTTTCCTCCCTGCCCCTCCACTCCTCTGTCCCCAAGTAAATCCAATCAACTAAGTAGCCATTTAGTTAAAATCCTCTCAGGGTCAGAACCCTCAATTCCTTCAGGACTCTTACAGTCCTATCATCATTTCTTCAGCTCTGTTTTTCTAGATCATTGATTTTTTAATTTTTTTTTCCAGGGCCATTTGAAACTGCTCCTCTGGTAGCATTTGTGTAATAGCCCGTTGTGCGATGAGCTTCTCCCAGGTCTGACACACACTGTTCCGCACCAGAGTGTGCCTCTGACAGTCCATTAGAGCCAGCCTCCACCATGAAGAGAACTGCATCAATTTTGATTATTTTATTTAAATTTTTTCCCACCTTCGACACAGAGATTAATGCTGTAATTCTCTGAAGTCTGTTGAATAGCCTGGAGAATGTGCAAGGGTCTAGCTGCTACTTTATAGCTGACAGTTGACTCTCACAGTAATGCAGTACGAAACTGGAGGGACACTTAGCAGAAACTCACACAGATGTTTCTGGCACTCCAGTATGTCTTTGATCTGCACAAATATCTGATCTAAAACATGGGCTGAGGAGAAATTCTCGCAATAGCTATTGCATTTTGCTCAATGGAAAACTGCAAGGACAAGGCCTGCACAGCTGGAAACCAACCGGACCCAGGCAGTCAGGACTTGCAGTACCTTAAAGTACTTTAAGGAGAGAGAAGGCAAAAGCCAATAATGTGAGGCTGCAGGAAAACAACAAACATCTATGACAGAAAACAACGACTGCAGATAGCAGGACATCACAAGAAGCAGGTGGCATTGCATGAAGTTGTCCACCAAGATAGGCACTTTTTATAGAGAAGTAGGTGGTGCTATCTTTCCCACAGCCCAGAAGAGCAGGATGCTTGAGAAAGTCTCAGGTGGGAACCACAGCAGGTGAAACTGCTGAGTTTGAGGCACAAGCAGAATTACCACAGTTCAGTCTGCTCACGCTCTGGTTTTATTTCAGGGGAGCCCCGTCAGTCAACACAAAACAGGGCAGGACCCCATAGTAACTGATTATATATTGCTATTTAGCTGGAACTGATGGATTGATTGTAATTGTTTTCTTGTGTTTTCCAGTGGTATTACTGTTGTGTTTGGCAGGGAAATAAAAATGTGAGAAAGTGCTGTTAATAGGTCCTGGCATGAGCTAATCGGAGCAAAATGTTATACAATACTGCCTATTACGCTGCACTGCTCAGCCCGATTTTCTGGTATGGCACAAAATACATCTGCCAAGCACCAAGTAATTACCCCCCAGCATGAGAAGAAGAGTAGCCACAGCAGAATTTGATAGGCTTCAGCACCTCTGTAACTCCAAATAACTATCTCCACTTCAACTACACTTCTGGAGCAGCATTAAGTGATGAGCTACAGGTTGAACTTTTGTCCTCTCTCAGAAAGAGTACAAGAGATTGAAAACCATCTGTGCTAACAGAAATGGTGTTTTACCATCATAATTTAATTTTCCAGTATTACTGGGGTTGTGTGGGTAGGCAATTGGAACAGTCCGAACACCAAACCTTTAAAAAACCAAATTGCCTTAATGCAGTCCTTAATTTGGGATGTTAATTTATTTAAGTTGATTAATTCTCACAAACTCACATGAGGAAAAGTGTAGCTGAAAATGCCGCTTTAAAAGCAGAGATACTATCACTCTGGCTGCGTGGCCATGTACAGATATACTCAGAAGTATTAGGCTGCCGAAACTTACTGCCCATTACTTCTTCCCTGTCTTGAGTATACTGCATTTAAATGCAACAATGAGCTAACATCTGTATATTCCACAATGGAGAAGGCTGATAAATATTAATGAAATTTGCTCCTCATGTATCTTATGAATTTTTATGTATTCTTTCATCTAGGGGCATCATTGTACAACTTTCACATAAATGATTGCAGAGATCCCATTTCAACCTTGAATTTCCATTTTGCACACAAGCCCCCGCAGAGGGAAAGCCAACAGAGCGCTCGGCTGACAACTCTGGCTATTGAAAAGCCTCTAACCCTCATAGAAGAGGTCTTTTCTAGTCTCTTTAAAGAACAGTGGTTAGATGAATTATCTCCCTAAACAGATTAATTTTAACTCAGCAGCAGCAGAATGAGTCCTTACCAGGTAGCGGTCAGATAGGCACAGTGCCCCCTACACCTAACCATGCAGCTAGCCACCAGAAAAACAATGCAATAGATCAACAGTATTAAGCTACATTTCATGGTGTGCAAGAGGAAAGGAGGTAGAAAATCTCTGCTGGTAAATAAGACCATCCTTGAATACACCAGTGTCTCTCAAATGCAAGATGCTTACTCTCTTCCTCCCTTCCTGTATTTTCCCCCATTTCAAATTCATGCTGTAGATTCAGTGCTCATAAGCCTTTTAAAAGAAAACAAAAAAAAACCCCTTTTGATAAATGCAACCCACTCCAGAATACTATAGCTGTTCAACCCCTGCAGAGAGAAGCTTAAACAAAAAAAAAATAAAAATGAAGTTAACTCTTAGTCCAAATGCAACATGTAGCTTGTGGTTTTTGCTGTAGGCATTCGAGGTTCACTCCCCACAGTACAACAATTTCATTAGCCAAGAAAGTATGGGCTTTTTAAACATCTAAGCTCTTTTAATCAATAAAGAGGAAAGAAGAGGTACTCTATAAAATACAGAAACTATCTTGTAACAATTTCTGCAATGTCTTCTGAAGTTATAAACCAAATCTTAGCATTTCATGCATTAAAATATGCCATTTTAAAATTACTCTTTATGATCATATATGCAGCTCTCAGGATTTACTCCACCTAGTATTTTTCACTGTTTCCAATCTTTCCCTGCTGTAAGTTAATCATGACACTTGAATTCTTAAACTCTAGGGATCAGAACTTGTTTTGGGGTGACACTAAGCAAAAAATGCCCCCAATGTGCACCACCTCACCTTTCATCTTCAGTGATTCCTTGGGATTCAGTCCTTTCACAGGCAGGTGAACCACAAGATGCACACGAGGGAATCATGTTTCTCTGTTCTTTGTTCATTTACTTACATGATTGCTTTGCTATTAACAAAATCATTGCTTATTTAAAAAAAAAAATCAAGCTAAGATCCTGAACAAAATCTCAGCTATGCTGACCTGCACCAAAGCAGCTCAAACACACAAACAGTGCCCACACCAGAAAAAATGAGTAATACCTACAGTAAAAGGCCACTCATGAAGGTAATCACTCAACTTTGGACACCAGGAGCAGACCCACTGAGCATGGAGGAGTCAGAGCAGACAACGGGGAACCCCCGTAAAGAAACCTGCAGGCGTGTCTCTAAAATACATCCACTTGTACAGAGCTTGCTGGCTCAAAACAATGTTATTGTATCATGGTGTTTTCAAGGGCACAATGAGCCTGAAGAAAGCGTAGTGGAGGCCAAGCATTATTTTAAAAAACATGCTGATAGCTACAGAACAGAAAGGTTTCTTACACAATCATGACCTTACAGCTTGTTAAATAACTTATAGCCAGACTCAATAGCAAGGCTGTTGGACGATTTCTCTTTTGATACAGAACTGTCTCTTCTAAAAGTGTGATTTAATGTGACTGTTTAAAATTGCACTGATCTCCGCCCCTGAAACATATTTCCATTGAAGGGAGGAATAAGGCAAAATCCATCAAAAGCCTTTCAGCAAATTCATTTTTTGCTCATTTTAATTCTTCCAAACTGAACAGAAGATACTATCACAGTCCGTGTGCAGATATTGTAGTAATAAAAAAGAAGTTGCATGAATTTTCAGCAATGGCATCATGATAAAGGCTGAAGTCTGCCATACTGAGATGATGACCTGTTTTCCTTTTTTAATAAAGCATTTAATGTACAGTTGACATTGTCAACTCGTTCAAGAAAAAAATATCAAAAAAGTAATACATTGATATGTGTCTGTATGACTTCCAGTAATGGCTGGATGGTATGTTGGGAAAGCAAAAGACCTAAGAAGTCACCTATACTTCCATGCAGAAGATGCAGGCAAACCCAGGACTGCGCTCACCTGTAACAGGGATGGGGGGTATTTCTTTTTCTTCTTCCATTAGCTTCCTCTCCAAGGTAACTGAGAATGAAGAGGTTACTGTCAGACAGCTATTGTCTTTTTCTTACTTATCACTGATTCGTGCTGCTGAACTGAACCTCTAAATATTCCTCAGTTGCCATGGAAGCTGCGGGAAGAGCAATATTATCCCAATACACTTAGGGGACTTGATAACCAAAGGCCCTAATAATGGACTTCCTATCTGCTTTGAATGATTGAACAAGTCAGATTGAGAGAAAATATCCAACTGCCCAAACATTCTTATCAGCCCACATTTCCCAATATAGATTCTCTAGTTAAATCAGAATTCAGATTTTCACTGAAAACATTATTTTGCCTGAAGGCCACTAAAATGTTTCAATTTTTTTATTTTTTCATTTATTTTTTTTAAAGCTTTAGAGTCAGAACTACTTGGTACTGTGTTATCATAGAAGATTTTTGGTAATCTGACTATTCAACTGGAAAAGGCATTTTAGAGAGGAGTTTAACTTTGAAAAGCAAACTCATTTCAGAGCTGAAAGGCCACAAACTTTATACAGCTTTCATGAGGGCTGAGAAATCATCACCACAGACCCAATCCTACTAGCAATGAATCTGTCAGATACCATGTAGCCTGCACAATGGACAGCATGTTCAGAAGCTGAATATAAAAGAACTGCACTTTTACATAAGACCAGCTGTAACAGCTGATTTAAACATATGTACAGTACGGATTGTTCTGTTAGGAACATATTTGTGTTTTATAATGAAGAGAAAATAGATTTCTTAATATAGAACACACTGTCCAGTTCTTTCCTTACGCTGTTACATATTCATGAGAAAGCAATATCAACACTATGCTATCAGAGTAAAATTTGTGTTAGAAAGAAAAATCAAAACTACAGCATCTAAACTATTCAGTGTAACCTTAGAATATTAGATTTTAGATTAAAATGGATGGTATTTTTCACCACCTTATGATACAACATAGGTCTCGCTGGTAAGACCGTTAAAGAATTAAATGCTCCCCCCCCCCATGCCAGTCCTGGAAAAGTGAAGCCAATGTAATTTTATTTTAAGAGATTGCTTGTGTTTCACACCATTATACAAGTTAAACACTCTTTCAGTCATGCATTCATATTGAAATTCTACATAGGATTTAGCCTTGGAAACTGCCCAGTTCCTGCTGGTTCAGAGTCTGTGGGAAGTCAGACTAAAATTAATATTCCCACAGCATGCCCCTACATTGTCTAATCCAAGATGACTACTAAACTAAAATCCTAGTAAATTAAATAATGTCAGCATTATAAAACATATAATTTATATCCATTTGAACTTACGATACCCTTCTGATTAATCATTCCTGATATATTGTACATCAATAATTAAATGTCTTCCAGAAATGTCAATGCTTATCAGAAAATGACTTAGTTGGGAACACATTAGGCTTATAATTTACCTAATATTTGTCTTTAATGCCTGAATTTATGATCCTATTTCTTACAAAGATTAGTACTGTATTACACGTTTAAGACTTAGATCATGAATGTGCATGGGGGGGAAAAAATGTGTAGGATGCTCTGAAGACCATCTGTGATATGTTTCAAAGGATTATGGAATGAGTGTTGCATGAAGAATTATAGGAATAACTGGAACAGGTAAATAAAAATGCAACAACATTATAAAGAATTCTCAAGAACATTCTAGCAGGAACATCATTTATTCAGTTGCCTACAACCTGGGTGAATAATCATTCTTTTGTCTTTCAACTGGAATGTATCAGGCTATTCATGAAGAGAAATATGTTTATAAATTATCAGTTAGATCTTGTCCTGCTTTGCAAACAGAAAAAAAAAGTAGTCCTTTTACTTCAAGATTAATTTCTACTACTTTTGAGCAGCCACTGCACAGAACTGACTTTTAAAAGAAATAATCTTGCAAAAGGATTAATAAAGGGATTTGGCACTTATAGGACTAATATGAGGATCTACAATTACATTAGATGGAACAGAAATACTTCAAGACATCCTGGGGTTAGAAAGAAACTTTTCCATAGAGCAGTTTATTCCATAATTGTCCACTGTGGGACTTCTCACACTTTTCTCCAAGATCTAATACTCTCCACTGCTGGAGACAGAAACACTGGGACACATATATAATTGTGCAGATCAAATGTGGAAATTTTTTTTAAAAAAAAAAACAAACAACCCAACCTGTAAAGGTTTGTCTATCCACTAAGATTTTTTTTTGCAAAAATTGCTTATATTTATTTTGAGGACTCAGACCAAATAGCACCAGCACTGCTGAGACAGTTGCAGGCATAGCTGCTCTCCTGGCCACTGCATCAGCCAACTCTCCATCAAACAGTTCCATTCAACAGGGTGTTTAAAACAAATGGTACCGGTTGTAGCTGGTCTGTACCATTTACACATGGAGCAGATGAAGCTTTAAAAATACAGTGGCTCTCAATCTCAGAAGTGTCATGTCTCACGGAGACAACACACAAACTAGCTACATAGAAAAGTATTTTTAAAAACTGTGAAAGAAGAAATACAAATAGTATATGCTTAAGAGAGAGTATCTCCGAATATAAATAACTACCTACTCATTTATTTCTCAGGTGTATTCTTGGTTATATTAATCACTTGGAAGCAGACCCAAGTTCTGCCACAGTCAATATACTTTTGAAATATTCTTTTTCTTCTTCCCTGTCTCTCAATCTGCTAATGAACCTCAAGTGCAGTCAGTACTTTTTTGCTGGATTTGCTGCTGCTGAAATTCTAGGGGGTATTAATCAGGAAATGTCAGGACAGGCAGAGAAGTAGCTAATGAAAATGGAAGTTATTATTGTCTTGTTCAAGCTCTCCTTGTCATCAAAAAACCCCCAAAACCCAACGTGAAAGTATCCCTGTTTTGTAAAAGGAAGCCGAGACATTAAAACCATTTGAGAAATAAACACAGATATAAACACTGCACCTCCTAGCCCTGGGGATTAAAGATTCTGATGCTTGCTGGGAGCAGCTTGCCATTTTCTCAATTCTGAGCATGAAGTACTGCAGGCACTGAACCACCTTTATTAAAAAAAGTAAAAAAAAAAATAAAAAAAAAATCACACAGCATAGCTGCCATCCACAGCCCTGGTGAAGGTTCAGAAGACTGCAGAACTAGGGCTCATTTTCAACAGATCCGTGCAAGGAATCTGAGTGAAATGTAGAGTGAAGGAATAGGCTTCAGGTATGATTACTAAAACCCCTCATGTTTAATTAAGGTACTAAGCTTAACATAAGGCTTTATAGAATCATGGAAAGGTTTGGGTTAGAAGGGATCTTTAAAGATCATCTAGTCCAACTCCCCTACAATGAGCAGGGACATTTTCAACCAGATCAGGTTGCTCAAAACCCCATCCAATCTGACCTTGAACACTTTCAGGGATGGGGCATCTACCACCTCTCTGGACAACCTGTTGCAGTGTTTCACCACCCTCATTGTAAAAAAATGTCTTCCTTGTACCTAGTCTACCTTCTTTTAGTTTAAAGCCATTACCCTTTGTCCTATCAGCACAGGCTCTACTAAAAAGTCTGTCCCCATCTTTTTTATAAGCCCTCTTTCAATATTGAAGTGCTGCCACAAGAACTCCCTGGAGCGTTGTGTTCTCCAGCCTGAACAACCCCAACTCCCTTAGCCTGTCCTCGTAGGAGAGGTGTTCCTGCCCTCTGATAATCTTCATGGCCCTCCTCTGGACCTGCTCCAACAGGTCCATGTCTTTCCTGTACTGGGGGGCCCCAGAGCTGGACACAGTACTCCAGGTGGGGTCTCACAAGAGCGAAGTAGAAAGGGAGAATCACCTCCCTCAACCTACTGGCCACGTATCCATATCTACCCTTACGTTAAAACTAGGGCAGTCTAATGCTACAAACCCAACACTAGTATAGATCTGTGTATCAAGTAGGAACTGTGAAAGGTCTGAAAAAGGGATGAGGATGGCCAAAGATTAGAAATGCTGTCATGTTCCTCTATTCTGCTTTGTCCTCTTAACACAGTAGCTTCAATGCCCAGGAAAATAAAATAATTGCTCTCGCTTTTATATTGCTATCTTTGTACTCAGACCAAACCCAGTCAGGATCTTCACATCACTGTCCCCGATAAACAGATACTGTGTCTAGCAGAAGGGGAATCTGATGGGGAGTCTGGAAACACAGCAAAAGGCATTATTTCATAGTATAAAGAATGCACATAATGGAACTAAAGAGAAAGATGGAGGGTGCATTACATATGATTTTTAAGAGAGTTTCATGTGAGGTTAGAATATTTCTGGATATGCCTCTGATATTGCTGGAACTAATGTCTATTTGAGTTAGGACATCTCTTGAAAATACCGGGTCATGTTCCACCACTGATGCGGTTTAGAAAATCCTTCCTTGACTGTGGTACATTTTGTCAGTGTTTGTTTATCACTACTCTTTCAACTTTGTCTAGCTTCCAGTTGTTAGATGTTTGCTGGATTGCAAAGCCCTCTGACATCACACTTTTCTCTGTATAAGTACTACTACACTAATAATTTAGTTCTTTCTCAATAATTTTCTTGACCAACTGAACCAATCAAGATCCTTTAGTCAACAACTTGGGGTCTTGCCCAAGACCTTCCCAACTTACTGGGGACATCAGAACTAGACACAGTACTCCAGCTGCAGCTGTACCAAGTTCAAAATCTAAAGTTGGTAAGTATCTACAGATCATGGATCATATTAGCCTCACTGTTGCCTTGGGAAATAATGTTCAACCAGTACCCACTGCGAGTAACAGCTGCACAACTGCCGTTTCCCCAGATACTATACCCCAAATGGAGGAGGACTGCTTACATACCTTCTCTTCATCATTTGAATTCCACCTCTATAAGGGGAGGGAAGATTTTGTCCTGCTTACTGCAGTCAACATATTCCTCGGTTTCCTTACTTATCGAAAAGTTTGTTTTGGTAAAGAAAAACCTGATCAGCTCAAGGCACAAAAAGTATGAGGACAGGTGAAATTACTTGTCTAACCTTGCCTAACTCCATCATGGAGGGAAGTCTCAGGGCTTTATGTGAAACAGCAAGGCGCTCTCTCAGCCCTGATAAGGACAAAATACTCAAATGAGTGTTTCCATGAAAAGGGCTGACAATACAGAGGAATGGAGTGGTACGTGGGATTAAAAGCAGGTTGTCAGCCATGCAGAGCTTTTCAACAAATGCCTGAACTGATGTTTAAAAGATAAAGGAAGAGTTTTTCTAGAAGGAAGGAAAAACTCAAATTTCACAATTAAATGTCATGTAACTTGGAAGTTGCATACAATTGCCCAAATACTTTACAAACAGAGCAAACATGAAGGCATCTGGTGTGGAAAACCCCCCACATGTCTCTAAACTAAGACAAACCTGTAATATATACTGCTCCCTTCCTTCCATTGTTGTTGCTGGCAGATTCACAACCTAAAGAATTACTTACTGAGGGGCTGCTGACAAATTTATGGCCATTGGTTTAGCACAGACAGACAAAAGACCAGGTGCAACCCAAAGACCTGCATAAGGATGCTAATAAAGTGTATACCCACAAGAGAGGGAAGCTGAATCCGCACCAGCACAACGACTATTCACTGTCAGGAGATGCCCATGCAAAAAAAAAAACCCAAAAAAACCAACAAACATGCCAGTCTGAGGCTCATCTGACTCCCAGTCAACCCATCATGTTCACATGGATCAGCCTGAGCAGTTCAAGGAAAGTAGCAAGCCTCATCCCTGATTTGGAGTGCTCAAAACTGATGAGAAGCACTTTAAACTTAAGAAAGGAAATACTGAGCAAGCACTTCACACTGAATCACAAGGTGTTTACAGTTCAGAAAGACTGCAAACATACATGCTATGGGCTTCTGCAGGCACTTGTTCAGGAAGGGATGTTTCAAACCTGTACACTCTTCTCAACTTTACATAGCAAAAACCAGTCCCACAGCAGCCCAATTCCTTTCTTCTCCTGACAAAAGGAAGTCACTAACAGTTTGGATATGATCTGACATTTGAAAGCTTGGCATTTCTCCTTGAAGTTTCAAAGGTAAAGGAAAAGCTGGGGTTTTGTTTCAAGTTATGCTATTTAGCTGTCTCTTGTTTTACATTATAAGGGAACTAAGTTGCAGGGGCAGGACTGTAACTTGTTTGTGCAGTGTCTTTTGGCTAAAGTATGACTTTTTTTTCCCCAACATATTTTATAGTTATCAGCAAAAGGATTTTAGCATGCCCTATCCCTGCAGAGCAAAAAATCCTATATTCAGTTCTGCCCCTTCACTATTCTATTCCTTTTTCCAACTATTATTCATTGTCCTCAGGGTGCTCATTAATTCTGAAGTTTAAAACATATCCATCAGCAGTATCATAAATTCATAGATAGCTACAACAGGAACATCTCTATCTCCATGCATGATTCTTTCTTTTATAGTTGTGATTAACTCACACTTTTGTGTCTTGTAGCGTCTTCTATGCAAATGGCAGAATTTCTAATAGAAAGACCTTTTCTTAATTAACACATTCTTCCTTGGCTCTCATCTCTGGAGTACAGAGAAATCACATGTTTTCGAGCCATCAGATTGTGACCTACAAGATGCAGCTACTATTTGAGCCATTAATGGAATTTTTCCCCCAACTTGAAGAAAAAAAATGTTTATAAAGGAAACTATAAGAGGATAAGAATGATTCAAATGGCAATCTAATAAAAAAAGAGAAAAGATTCTGTAGTTTTGTAGATGTGTTACATTTCATGAAGTGAACAATTTCCTACCCACAACTAAAACCCTGGCCTCAAGTCACAGCCCAAGCCTGTCGGAGACAGAAGGAGCTTTCTGAGTACTTGGCACTTACTGTCATTCACTGCAGGTAAGCCCAGACTGCAACCCCAAACTATTTACCTCCAACTACCAACATCTGCCAAATTCAAGTAGGATGTGTCAAACGGTGACATTCAATCTAAGCAATCTACAAACTGCATAATCACCAATCCATTTACAGACCGATACTGTAAAATCGGCTTGCTTTTCCTGCCAGTTGTCACAATTTCAAATTCTTATTATCAGAGATTGCAGGGGGTAGAGTAATAACGGTATAGCGTTACTGTAAACTAAAGGTGTAGCAACATAATTACAAAACCTACTACCAGCATCTATGTTTTCGCAGCACTAATTATATCTCAAGAAGAATGCAATTTCAAGTTAGGTAACTATTAAAAAGACCCATTCAACAGAAGCTAAACAAATGAAGTGGTGGGAGAAACATGACTCATCCACATTTCAAAATTACCAGTATGTTATTTTCCACCTCTCAGTGCTGTAATGCTTTACTCCATACCACTGATGAAAACGGCTAACAGACACGGAGGGCTAGCTCCAAGGTACAGTGAGGAACTACTGAAGGTAGTGGTGTAGCTGCATAGCCAGAGCTGCACAGATTTCCCCTACCTTGTGTTTACTTGCAACTTAACTTTGGAATGTTAAATTCTTTAGAAATACCCACACATGACATACACAGCTTTCCCAGCTTGAGATCTTAGGCTGAACAGCTTGCTTCAGTTCAATTATTATTCAAGCACTGATAGCCAGCATTATCCTAGATGAAATGCAAACCAAGTGAGAAACAGATTCCACATAAAAAAGCTTGCAAGCTAAGAGAAAATGAAATCAATCCTCAGCCTTTCAACTCCTTAAAGTGATAGGCAATAACAGGGCTGCCAAACCAGAGTAAACCTGAAAAGAAACATTTTCTGGCCCATGATTGAAAGGGAACATAAAAGAATGTCAGGTAGATGGATGCTTTATTGCTATTTTATATCTGAAACCAGCAAACAAGGCCAGGTTGTAGCTGAAGACATGAAATTGCAACTCTTCCATCTATTTTAGGAGACCTGATAGGCTGCTATCGCTAACCTTGTTGTCCGATCGTGATCACAACCCTTCATCTTTCCTATACATTGATCAGCTGTTTCCCTTGAGAGCAACTTGTTTCTATCACCTCTAGAGATTTATATTTATATGCATGTCCTTTTCTGCCCATTATATTTTTATTGCAAGCAGCCTATGAATACAAGTACGTTAGTAGTAAATATAGCTGCATGGCAGGGAGAAGCTGATACCAAGTTCTTGCCTCCAAAAGGAGAGAGTCGGCCTTTTTCACTGTTTCCAAAGTTGGGTCATCACAGACTATGGTGGGTTGATGCTGTGTGGCAGCTAAGCACCCACCCAGCCCACTCACTCCCTCCAGGGCACTGGGATGGAGGAAAGCATCAGAAGAGCAAAAGCAAGAAAAACTTGCTCTCACTCTAGCAGGTAGAGAAAAAGACAGTCTAATAAGTGAAGAAAAACAACAACCACCAACCAAATGATATAAAGGCAATCATTCACACCTCCTCCCACCAGCCTCACAGTGCCCAGCCAACCTCTGAGCAACTTCTACTTTGGAAGATCTGCCCACCCCTGTATTACTGCTGTACACGATGTTACATGGGCAGCAATATCTCTCTGCTTAGCTTGGGTCCGCTGTCCTGGCTGCCTTCCTTCCCAGTCTCCTGCCCACCCCCAGCCTACTTGCTGGGGCAGCAGAGTGAGAAATAGAGAAAGCCCTGAAGCTGTGCAAGCTCTGCTCAGCAACAGCTAGAACATTGGTATGTTATCCACTCTGTATCAGCCACAACTCTAAAGCACAGCACTGTACAGGATGCTCGGAAGAAAATTACCCCCACCCCAACCTAGCCCAATACAGAGATTCATCTTGCAGCATCCTCATCTTCTGGTTGTTCTCTCCCTCAGCTCTTTCAGGAAAGCAAATATCCAGACAACTCTCTGCTACGGTCTCCCAAGTCTAATTTGAATTTCTCCAACCAGTTAAATGTTTGGGGTTTTTTTTGTTTGTTTGTTTTCCTGAAAAAGAGTGTGCTTTAGTATTTCAAATACACCTAATTTTGACTTAGTATTAAAAAAATAGTAAAATTAATAAAAAAGGAGAAAAATATGCATAATCCTGACTGCACCAAAAAGCAACCTACTGAGTGAGTGTACAAAAATGTCTAGTATATTGCCCTGTGATCTCTCCCATTTAACTGAAGAGACGCTTAACATCAAAATGCTTCCAGTTCAGTTCCATACTGAATTAATCAGGAAATTAATCACCTGTCTGCACCAGAACTTCAAATTCAGTGAAAGGGAAGCAGCGTAATCCAAGCTCTTTCCTTTTTGACCTACCCTGGTGGAAAAGGGACGTAAATATTAACACAGAAGAAATGGGCCACGTGCGATTTGGCAAAGGCTAAGAAACTGCAAGCTCTGATCACAAATGCCACTTCTTCCCTTTGGCCAGGGTATGGATTCTCATACATTACAGACTGATTGCTGTCTCAAATGCCTCAGAGCTATTGCTGAGCAAGGACCAAAAAAAAAAAATATAAATAATTAAATCCTCTGCTCCTTGAGACCACCATATGAGGAAGCTTTTTCCCCTTGAAAAAAAAACAAGTGCTCTTTCCTGAACAAAAGCTGGCACACATCTGGTCTTCCTCCTTACTTATTCATGAGTGGTATGACCAGAAAGTTGTCTGACCTGAGCAATAATGGAGGTGTGAACTTGCATCTCTATGCAGGCGTGTAACTCGTGACCATGCCGATCAGGTTCCTTTCATCTGCGCTTCCTCAGAGCATCTGGGGTAACACAAAAACCTTCCAGTGCTGCAGAAGGACCTTTGTGAGGATCTTACCATGAGTACAAATGGACTGAGCTCTACTAATGATATATGACTGCATTAACAATCAGTATCACAAGGTTGCACAAAGAGCTGTACTGCCCTATCATACTGTATCTTGTCATACTCTGACGTCATTCTGCCTTTTAACCTAGGGAGTAATAAAAACCATTTTTTTTTCTTTTATGTAGTCTATAATTCTAACCATTTCTAAAGATAAGATGCAAATGCCTGCTTTCATACATGTGGGATGCAGTTTTGTGATCAGCATAAACCTCAAGAGCAGACCACCACATGTTCATGATGACTTTCTCATGCATGGAAACATAGCACTGAAAACCATTAATTTCTT
Organism: Psophia crepitans; assembly: GCA_013399095.1. Lineage (NCBI taxonomy): Eukaryota > Metazoa > Chordata > Aves > Gruiformes > Psophiidae > Psophia > Psophia crepitans. Next base: position 392,960 of record VWZZ01007739.1, on the reverse strand, counting down.
TTTTCTTAAATATTTTCACCAAGTTATCAGATGTGAAACTCTCAATTTCGTATAATGTTTCCTTTTTCCTCTCTCTAGATGAGTCTCAGCTCAGCATACTGCAGAACCACTTCACTTTCAAAGCTTAGCATTTTTGACTGCCAAGTGAATATCTCTACCACTTGGTCATACAGTCAAAGTGTTATCCACTGTTTTTACTGGGGAAAAAAAATAATCTTCACTTTCTCTCTTTGGCATGTTGCCCAGCTAGTAATGTGGAAAACAAAAAACGTCATGGAGAAAAGACATGGAAACGGGTAAAATATTTTAAAAAGCAGGAAACGTTTGTGAAAAATGTAAATTAAAATTTTAGTTTTGAAATTTTGCAAGACTTTTTAAAGACAATTCCCTTTTAGAAAGGCGTAACCTTTTTCAGGGAAGAGCTCTGAAAAAGTACAAAGTATCTTTTATCAGGAATTGCCAAAAATAGCCTCTCTTGACAGTTTAGGAAGCCCCAGTCAAGCTTTCAGATAACAGACTAGGAAGGGAAAAGCAAAGCATGGTTGGATATCACATCTTTTATTCTACTCATCTAAGCCAAGTACGGAACAGCCAGTGAGTCTTCACAATTGGATTGTGACTTGGACTGGATTTCTAATGCTAAATTGATAGGTGTTCAGATACTAGTGTGATAAGTAGGCTATAAATACACAGAGGCTGACAGCTTAAATAGTTTGCTAAAATAGACAGCTCTAAGAGCTATTCTGGAGAACCGTTTATCTATCCATCCATCCAAACTCACTCTCTAAGCTGTCAGTCTGAGTTTTCAGACAGGATATTTTAGCAGGATAGCTTGTTGAAATATAGCTATAGTAGCTATAACAGAGAGATAGATAGCTAAAACAGATATGAAAGCTGAATTAGAGACTTGGTAATACAAAAGGGCTCCAGGAATTGTGGAGAGGAAAGTAAAAAAACAAAACAAAACAAAAAAATAATGGTGAGTATGGATGACTAAAGAACAAGTTTGCACCTTACAAAAGAAATAGAAAGAAAAATCCTGCTGGAACAACTACATTTTCTCATAGCTTCTTACTTTGGAAAGAAGATGCATTGAAAATCTACCTTCAAAATCATCCCAATCCAATTCTCTCAGCAGCGACTGTAGCACAGATACATCGTGCCCACCAGCAGCGTGGAGCGCGCGTGGGTTTGTACGGAGAGGGCACCTGCACGGGTGCTCTAATGGAGTGACAGGGAAAAATCATTATCTCTGTTATTCCAACAGGTCCTTCAGCCCCCCAATTTTTTTTTTTCCTTTCAACTATATTTTTCTGCAATTTGCCATATCTTATCCTTTAATATTTGCTGTGTGGCTTCCCACTCACTAATGACAGTGCAAACGGGTCCAGTAAACATTCCTGTCATAGTTAGGAAAATGAATTTCTAGAAAACAGTCTGTCCCAACCCCCTGACCCTTTTCAACTCTTCACAGGCTCATATCCCCACAGAAACCTTAAAGCAATTAAGGCCATAACTCGATTTTACCAGCTAATTGGAGTTCTGGGTCTTGAATAATTTCATGCAGTCAATAGCTACGTTTTTGAGTAAATCACACTGCATCACAGCTAGATAGCAGAAGACATTTAAAGGTCTTTTATATAACAAGTTGCTAGTTACCAGCTGTTTTTCTGATCTTTACAGTAAATCTTGCACTGAAAGATTGCTGCCTAGAAGGCAGGAGCTGACAATTATTTAAATCTACTAGCCATCTCTGTAGATCAGATGCCATTATTACCAGCAGAACCGGTATTCCATTCACATGCTCTTGTTTTTCCCTCTTGGAAAATGCTTTACAAGAAATAATATGGAAATATATATATATTGATAGAATATGGTTACATATGCTGTGTTCATCCCTTTACATGTTTCAGCATAGCTTTCTACTGGACTATATACAGTATGCATACACATTCTGTATCCTGCCATAACACATCTTTTAAATATACTTATCTTTCACCTAAATGGTACAATAAAGGGGTTCATTTCATGAATAAATACTGGTACAGTCACTAGAATTTTGCTCCTCCTTTAGTGTTTCTTTGTTATTTTAAAAACAGAAGAGCATTATAAAATACATATAAAGTAACAGCTATTCTGGTACAACTTTGATACTTTATTATTATCCTATACAAATCAATTCTGAGAATAAGTTTATGGATGTGCTCTGCAAAAACCAGAATAGCAAGAAACAGAAGATCTGTCTGCTTAGCATATGCAACAGAATACATAAAATCATCTTATGCTGCTATTCTTAATTGGAGATGACACATCAAGCAAAACAGAGGTCCTGAATTAGAAAAAAGACCAAAAAAACAACTTTGTCATTTCTTTTGGCAGGCCAAGTTGCACCACTGTACATTGTCTTCAATATCTTGACCACTCAATACCAGTGAAATGGAAATAAGGAGGTGCTGACTAAAGGAACATATTAGTGAGAAGTCAAAATTTTGGAATTAGCCATTGTAGCTAGTTAAAATAATAATAATAGAAAAATATCTGATGACCACCCAGGCACAAGGCAAAGATCCATACATTTACACAGCCCAACAAAACAAGACTTAATGTGGTATGTACATAATTCAGAGTGGGTTAACATGTTTGTTTCAGTTCTCAGCTAAGGCTTTTAGCTAGAGGAACTTAAGACAGTAAAGCATGTATGCTTAGATGTAAATGGCAAACGTGATACATACAAGTGTTAAAAAAAAAGCAGGTAAAGGAGATGAAAAATATGAATCGAACAACACAATGTTCAGATCAGATTTATTAAAAATGAATCTTGCAACGTTAAAAGAAATACAAGTCTCAGGAAAAAAAAGAATCCATCCTCTTGGAGACAGCAAATCATTACAGGGTGCTAAAGATTTCTTATATTAGACCATCCTTAGGGCTTCTTGAACATAATCTATTTCAATAACTATTCTGTTCTCCATTTTGTAGCACAAACAGCATCACAGATTCGATCAAGCCAATTCTTACGCTAGTAGTACTGTTCTGCCACTGCCCACTAAGGGGTATAGCTTGAGAGGAGGAGCGAGCCACGGATACATGGCACAACCTGCTCATGAATTCTGCGACTTGTGGTTTAATCTAAGTTTATGTTATGCAAGCAACAGTGAAAGAAGGACAAAGCTACAGGTTAGATGCAGTTTTTAGCTCAACACATCAGAAGATCAATATTGTCTACCGGAGGCAGTGGAATTTCCAAACCCAAAAGTATTTATCATGTTTCTCTGTTATCCCCAATGACTCCTGTCCAACACCCTTAATTTTATCTTCAAGTGATAAAAAACTTGGCATCCCAGGTCTATTGCTCTAGGGCACTACACTGCTCACCATCACTATTCCTCTGCATCATGTTCCTGCTCAAGTAAACCCTAGAACTCTGTTGCTCCTATCTTGACCGCTCTCCTCTCGCAAAGCGTCATTCCCCATCTCTTCTTTTAATAACTCTAGACTTTGCTGCACTTCTCATATGTACTTTCTTTGTGCTTTACATTCTTATTGTCCCTCACATATGAGGTGCTTTTCCTGAGTTTAACTGTAGAACCACGGACTTCTCTTCCTTCGAAGCCCACTCCATCATGCCAGCATGTGGCTGTAAAATGAAGATGATGGCTAGCACTTAGATGAAACCTTATTTCTATATTTTAGGTTACTTACATAAATATTTAAACAAGGTACAAGGCATCCAAGAGTCTGTAACTAATATTAATAATGCTACTCTCATTTGGGTACAGGATGTGATAAACAAAGGTGGAAGGAAAATTGTGTTTCTGAAAGGGAAGTTGTTCCCTGAGCTGGACTCAACTGCAAATGCCTGAAACTCGTCACCTGCAGAGGAGACGTCTACAGAACAGGTTGTGGAACAGCATTATAAAACAAGCAGTAGTTCCTTTAAGAGACACCTGCAGCTACTACTCTACCTCTAGAAATTGGACTTTCAAAAATATGTTTAGCAGGAAACTACAAGCTGGAAAGCTTCAATCAGTCTGTACGTGTCCCAGAAATTAGAGACAGAAGGACATATTATGTCAATCGTTCATTCTATGACCACCAGTAGATTATTCCCTATTACATACTCCTGAACACTTTGTCCACTGTAGTTTTAAATGACTCAAGTGCTCGGACTTCTACCACTTGCCTTAGGAGTCTTATCTGTTCCACAGTCTAATAGATCTCACTGTCAGGAAGTGGCCTCCATTCGCCTTTGCTCAATCTTATCCCATTACTCCTAGTTATGGTAGTTTTTTTCTGTTGTGCTCTGAAACACCCTTCTAATGGCTCTTACCCCAGAATCAGAGGGGAATAACAACCATAAATGGAAACTCTTGCCTTCCATTAAGTGCTCCCTGTCCCCGCAGCCCAGCACAACACACCAGGAGAGACATGAGCAGTTGCAGCGAGCAGGACCTGGACTAATGCCACCTGAGACAGGCCATTGCACAAGGCTCAGCCATAATTACAGCACAATGAGACAGAGGGAACAGTGTGGGATAAAAGTGGTGTCAGCAGGCAGGGACACTTCCTTTTAACCCGGGCAGCCTTTAAGTTACATGCTCAATTTTGTAAATAGCTCAATTTTGTAAATGGGCATTAATCATCACAGCGAAACGTCTCATCAGCACCAGCGCTCCTGCGTGGTGTGCCTGTCTTGCTGCCTCGCTCCTCCCTTCTCATCTTTTTGCTGAACTGTAGCCAAACATGATGCTGGGAGCTGTATGACTATCACTTTTAGGAGCTCCTGCAAGACTGAATCCAAATTCCAGCACCGCTGACTTTTCAGCACGGTAAAGGTGTGCATTAACGTAGCTTCCCAGTTTCACACAGCAGAGATACGCGTTTGTGTTAGTTAATGATCACACTTTTGATTTAAAGACGTAGTTTGCTTTGATGTCTTCTTGGTCGTGAACAGTCCTGACAGCAATAGAAATGCAGAGACAATGGCGGATGGCTACTGGTGCACAGAAAATCCCCAAATCAGCAGAGAAAAGCTCAAAAACATTGCCAAATGAAGAAAAGAATGGTGTACTCTAACAGATATAAGCCTTTCATCATCACATCAGATGGAGATACAATGTCACACAGGTAATAAAGGCGTAAAAAGTTGGTATCAGCTTATCCATAATTTAACTACCAGTTCATGTTTTCTCCTAGACAGATCTCAGAGAGCAAACCAAATCCACAAAAAAAAGAAATTATGAGAGAAGGATTTTTACACAGATTTCTCAAGAAATTCAGACACATTTCCTTTGTGGTTTTCTAATATAAGATGGCTTCAGTCACCTCTGCTGATCATCTCTTTCATTCATTATGTTATTTTTAAGGTGTTTTTTTTTTTTTCTTCTGAGATTATCTTACTCTGAAGCTTGAATAGTTTCAAGGGTGTTTTTAAGACACTTTTTGTTTGTTATGATTACAACCTACCATAACCCATTTTTATTTTTCCACAGGTTTCCCTGTGGTGTCCTTGGAAACACTTGATCTGTATATTATAATCTGGGGACTGACAGAGTAAAAGAGAACATAAATATCAGTGCTGAGTTGTCTGTAGCATATTATGCCCTTTATACAGATCTGTCTTTTATCAACTTCTGCATTACTTTGCTGTTTCATGCAAGAAAAATGGAGCAGCCAAGGGAGAGCTACTGGAAAATATTTCAAGTTACATTTTAGTCCTGAATAAATACTATCAAAGCAAACAGTATATGTGAGGGTGCTTTCTCTTTGATATACAAAGAAATGCAGGTCCTTTCCAACTAACTTATTTCTCACCCACTGGAAGGCATACAAAGTCTGAGTAGCAGGATAGATATCAAGTTATTAATTAAAAAAGGCCTCAAAATCTTTAAAGAAAAAAGGAATTAAAAAAAAGCACTTAAAATGCATAAAGAAATAAAAGTAGGAATGATCTAGGCCAAGAAGTCTTGCACTTGAAACACTGTACAGGCAAAGGAAAGCAATACTCTCACACTCCATGTTCCTGAATATTTTTCCTTCGGTATGTTAAGAGACAATGCAAACACAAGTAAAAATGTTTTCTGCTCTTCCTTAGTCCATTTCATGGAAAACAAGAAGAGATTGCAGATAAGAGTCCAACAAAAAGTCCAAAAGGAATTACTAATAGAGCCACAGCCCACTCACCATAGTAACCTCTCCTAATAAGCAGCGTAATGACTGGAAATATGAGTAATTCAGTTCCATATTACAATGACCCTTTTTACAGCTATGCATTTCGCATTGTGCTGGTGTTCATTCACCATCTGAAGGCTTAAAACATCACAAATTCTTTTCTGCTCCATACATCAGAAAACCCTTAGTATTTCTGCAGAGAAAGACGTCTCCTGTTCCTACCACAATCTACCTGCTAAATTCCCAACATTTTCATTTGGCATAAAGTCAGGCCTGTAAGATTCTGCGCGAGATCCTGATGCCGTATTAAAAAAAGAGGTGCAGTGCAGCTTTGGCTCCTTCGCTTAGGGTAACAACTGCCAGTGTCTGGAGCGCAGCTTCACAACTGCGCTCTCCTGTTTTCACTCATTTACAGCCTTACAGGCCAGAAAAGCGACAGTGATGTTGTTTGGGCACCCTGTTCTGCTTCTCTGAAGCACATTATGAGGAACAAATAGGATCCTGGTGATCCAGAAGTCTCTAATTGTTGTAAACACTTTCGATACACAAAGTACTTCAGGTACCATTGCCTGGCTTTTCTCCTTGCCCACTGCTCCACAGAAAGACATGTTCGGGGTTACCCAGGCTCCATGCTCATCCCCCCCAAGGCAGGATCTGTCCTTCCAGTGAGACTGTGCCACTGCAGAAAGTGAAGCCATTAAATTAGTGGCTAACTACCCTTTTGAGGGTTTGATGACTTGATGTGTGAATTGTCTGTCACACCCTTCACCTAGCATTTGCAAACTGTCTGTCTGTTTTTGACAAGAAAAACTGGGAGTGTAGTCCAAACTGACAGAAGTGTGTTTTTATCTTTTTTTCCTTTTTAGGCATCATTTTTTACATTTAGTTGATACGTATAAATAAACATGAGGAAAACATTGTGGTAGACTTCATTATTCGCCTAGTGGAAAGTACTGTATTGCAAATGTAAACTTCTCTGGGGGGGATTTCTCCTGACTGGCCAACAAGCCCAATCAAAACAGGACTTTTGCTTCAGCTTAACCATATTATACACTTTATCACCCAGTGTCTTGTGTAATAAATGTTACTGAAAAGACTAATTTAGGATCTGAATTTATTTTAATTAGTCTTTGTAATACTGCAGCAGATGTTAGCCTGTATAAAAGCAAACCTGCACTTGCGAGGAATCTCAATGAGAAGACCCCCAACATTTGATATTCTCAGACACGCTGCCTTAGATTGCAACAGCAGACAGGAGGGGAGAAAGGAAACTAAAGAACGAACAAGAATCGGGAGGGCGAGGAGAAAAAGACGGCAGAGAGACGTTTTGTTATAAACATGTCCTGTTATCAGTCACAGCACTGTAAAGGTGAGGCTGCAGAGCAGCATTAATAACTGACAGTTGTTGTTAACTACCAGGGAACACCAGATAACCTTCCTGAGAATATCTATACCCCCATCTTGGGCAGCAAAGTAATGAGTCCCAGTGGAAAGAAAGCACTGGCTGTCTTTGTTGTAGCTATTGATCTCCTGATGTGATTTAGATAAGGGAGGAAGAGATAATGGCATTGATTATTCTATTTAGGAGCCAGACCAACACTAAACTCAAGTATAATACATAAAGAAGAAAAATCCACACTCAATCACTCCTTGTCTGTTCTCTGCAGTTCAAGGCAATGCCAGGTGGTCACGGCAACAGAGACACCCATCTTAATAAACATGTGGGGTTTGGTTTCTGGGACAATTTGACAACAATCTGATGGTGGGTTTGGTTTTGTGGGGATTTTTTAGGGTGGGGGTTTTTTTTTCCCCTTCTTTCTTATTTTAATAAGCAGGCATTGTTTTCATAAAGCAATGCACAAGCTGAATAGGTTGTTTTCCTGCCAAGGAGGCTGACAGAAGTCAGTGATGGAGATCTCAGGCTGACAGCAGGACATGCATAGCTAATTTTACTTTGCACTCCTCTCCCCCATTGTGAAGGGTAGTCAGCCCAGGTCAGGTAGTTTACAGGGAAGAATCTTAAAAAAGACAAAGAATGCTTATGCCTGTCCACAGCAAGATGTAATTATTCTGACAAGCCATAACTGCAGGTCACTCAGAGACATGGATTAGAGCCTCAGGCCTCGCCTCAGAGTTAAAAAGAATCCCTGTTGCACACAAAGGCAGACACTGATGCGATTTAGAAGTACCTTAAAAAACAAAACACAACACCCCCAATCAAAACCAATCCGCTTTTAGAAGCTGCTGAGCTTAAACTGCCTCTGAATACGTTAACAGGTTACTGAAGCCACTGCTCTACCAAGGGAACCCAGGGAGGGATAGGATGGATTGACAGCGTTTTTTTTTTTCCATACTCTCTTCCATACTCTCTCATATTCTTTGGAATACTGTCCTAGACCTGAAAACCAACATAAACTTGTACCTTTACTTCTGTCCCCCACGTTTTCAAACGCCAGACTGAGGTTCTCTTAAACTGTGTGCACTTAGACCAAGCACAAATTATTAATCTTTTATGGGTGTGACTGATAGATATGCTTTGTAAAATAAAAAAGGAAAACCAGAAAAAGTAAAGGATAAGACATAGGAGCTTAAAATAAAAGCCTGTGTTCAGGTCTTAGATGTCACCATAGAAGTTTCTGCATGTGACGAAGACTCTACATTCGCCCCTTTGAGACCCTGCCCTTGTCAGTGTCAGAGCGCTGCACTTCATATTGAGCAGAACTGGCCTGAAGATTTTTCAGGGAAGTACGTCTTATCTTTCAAAAATAAATTTTAACAAAGTCAATCTTTATAGCCTATTTACTGGCTTTTGTTTTCCCCTGAATTTTTGTTTTGGCATGTTTATTTGGGTTTTATGTTTTGGGTTTCTTGACCACAAGGTTGTTTAAAGGTGCAGCTGGCTTCCTTAGAAGTTTCCTGGGGTCTGTGGGGGCAGAAAGATGCTGGAGCTTCCTGCACCTGCTACAGCAAATTGATGTTTTACAGAGAAGCTAAAGAGTGGATGTAATGCATCTATGCCCAATTTGACCTAACGCAAATTTTAGGTCCAAACTGAAGTTTCCTACAAACTAGAAACTTTGTTTTTCCAACAATTTTAAAGTGAACCTCTAAGATCTCGTGTCTTAATAAGATTGCAGAAGATTATTGTACAAAAATCACAAAGCACTCTAACATCTCTGTGTATTGCAATACTGCTTTTTCACTGGACCTCAGCAAGCCAAACGTGAATATCGCGCAGCTCAGACACAGAGACTGCTGGCATCACTACAGAGCGCACCCAAAACTTTGCTGCATCAACACTGTCACTGGAAGGCACAACACACCAAGTACCACCGTTTGCATAGAGCACTGCATGACCACTGCAGATCTGTGTGGCAGGTCCCTGAATCACTATGAAATGAGAGAGCAGAAGTAGCAAGAACAACCAACCTCACATAGGCAGAAGCAAAAACTGCAGTGCTAAAACCAGTCCTTGAAGGATTAACTGAAGTGTGCATACTTCAGACATGAACTTCGGAACAAACAGCCTAGTCAGTTTACGGTAAAAAAAATCCCTGTAAATCCATTACCTATATATTGTAGTACAAATGCTGACATACTATCTGAAGGTAGAACAAGCACAGGTTTAGTCTTTCAAAAGGAAATTGATTGAGCCATGCAGGAAGGATGGATTTACTTATTTCCTTAATACAGAAAATAGGATCAGTAGTGTCAGTGTTTGAAATAAAAAACAGTTCTGTACATTTCCCTGGACTCCAGGCATTGTGCTGAAGAACAATGGAAGATTTAATGGCAGGGGGAGGAAATGCCTGGCGTGAAAAAAAATACAACTTGGAATTTCATTACTGTAAATGAAAAGAAAAAAATACACAAAATCATTGGTACAAATCCTTGTTCTTCCCATGTATAACCACAAAATACTATGACCAAAAAGTGATTTATGAATAGTGCATCCAGGATTTACAGACAGCCTGCAGAGGTCCTACAATCAAAGTCATATTATATAGTTTTTGTGAAAGACCGTGAGGATAAGCCAAAATTCCACACCTAAAACACACCAACATTTAATGGGACCTCAAATATCTGAAACAAAATAGTTATAGTTCTGAATAAGACGGAACCCTAATTTCAGAGCATCTGAAATTAATCAGAGATTAACACTACAACATCTGTATTGGTCCAAGCAACTAAAGTCTGAGCTACTGAAGCCTTTAATTTTAGTCTTACTTTTCTTCTGAATCAGAAATTTATTTTCAGGTGAAAGTTGCCTTTAAATGTTCTTCGTGCTTCTAGCAATTTGGAAGATGATTTTGTAAAGTGTTAAAATGAAGCTGTGTCAGTTGACACCTGTCTGTCAAATATAAACCAAACCAAACCATTAGATTAACCCAAAATCCTCCCCAGTGGCATCTTTAATTCCATTCAAATTTTTTTCTTGCTCTAAGGCAGGAATTGTGTTGACTGCATCACTATTTTTTTCTTTTTTTTTTACCCCCGTTTGACAGATCTAATAGAATTAGGTGAATTATTAAAGAAATAATAATCAAAATATTTTTAGAATCACTAAAGAAAAAGGTGAATTTCTTTACTACTGGTTTAGAAATAGATTCATACCCTTGCAAATATAGGCACTAGAAACTATAATACAGATTACCCATATATATACCAATGACACTCAGCCACTCCTAAGACAAGTTGCTGTTTTCAGTATGACCTGTCAAAATAAGACAGACAAATCCTAGTGGAAGTGATTATGTTTCTAGCAATATCTTTTGGGAATTATCATGTAACATTTCTTTCATTTTACAAGGCATATTTTTTTCCCCTTCTTCTAGATTTTGCAATTCTTTAGCAAGAATTCTCAGGTATGTTAAACAAAAGTTGCATATCAGCTAAGCTTCAGTTAACAAAATAAAGCCATTCTGTATCTTGTGCTTAATTGCCAGTTAGGCACAGTGTCAGTTCCTCCAACTTCTACTTTATGCTACTGAAGTGATACTGAATGGTCTTATCTGGAGATAATTAACCAGTCTGGATAAGTCTTTCAATTAGTTACAGAAATAGTTAATATCTAGAAAATACTTCTGTTGCAAGGCAAATGATGAACAGTTATAAGGGAGCTTCCTAGTCCAGTTTGGTTGTAGTTTTTGAGCAACCATGGAAATGCTATGTTACCAGGCAACTTTATGAGCTGTTGGCTTTAATTGGCAAATGCTCTTTAGATCAATTCCTTTTGTTTAATGTTCCAGCCCTTTCTGGTTTCTAGGCAAGCTGAACAAACACTGAATCCAGCATGAGAAACGTGCTTTCATGCAATTCCCTTGGGCCTACCCGCAAGCCAGCTAAAGTCCGTGGAAACAACTGTTCAGTGCTCACCTGAGAAAAGGTTCTGATCAAAACGCTACTAGGCAATGACATTCATTTTTAAACATCATATTTGTTCTCAGGAAACATACGTCAATTGTCTTAGCATGGGACATGAGAGAAGTCATAATGCTATGTAAATTAAGTAAAAAACTTGAGACTACTGTTGATGTTCAAGAGAAACAAGAGTACATCCTTCTCACTTTAAGAATTTTTGAGAGGAGGAAAATTGTGCTAGAAGTTAAGTATATTCTTAATAATTCTTTGTGGTAGATACCTGCCTGCATATAAAGGGGATGAAAATAACCAGAGAACAGACATTTAGTTTCCAAAGGAAGTGTATTTTTAATTTATGATAAAATGATGACTGAATAATTGCAATGCTAACATTTCTTGAAACTTAAAGGCCATAGAAATGGCTAGCCCTATAGAGAATATTTCACACATTATACATGCATGTGGTAAGGGTAATTGCAAGAGAAGATCACAAGACACCAGGTCTTAAGTTTAATAACCCATTTAATATTGCCTTTCAATTCCATTTCATGCTCAGTAAAGCAAGAATAACTGAGCCTTTCACCGATGTTGGCCTTAGATGAACAGCTTTTGTTTTGAGGGCTTTGGTTGCAATGCCTTACCACCATTGACAATTAAGTCCTTGTAGCAAGTGCCAGTGATAGTACTTAGAGGAACTGCTTCTGCACCTGAACACAGATACTTCTTTAATGGGTGGTTTTGTTTTTTTTTTTCAACTAGGGTCACGCTAGCTGCTCATATGCCCAGGGAAAAGGTACGACATGTACTGCCTTTGTCCTTTCCCCACCACATTCCCCCATACTTCTTGTAATAAAGTACAGTGCCTGCAAACAGGCAAGGGGTGAAAATGTGTCTAACATGCTGAAGCAAGCAAAACACAGCGCACTGTCCCATCAGAAAGGTTAATGGCAAAAAGAAACAAGACATCTAAACTCATGACATGCTAAAAAGCCACTTTAAAAAGGTTAATGGTTATTGCTCCCAGTGCTTGCTTAAAGAACAAACTGTGTTGGGACTCAGCCAACCGAGAGGGAAAAATATAAAAAGAATGAGCAATAGCTTGAATCAAACATTACAAATGGAACCCCTACCAGAGCAGACAGCAAAGGTTTATAGCTCAGTTATGCACACAGTACAACATACCATTATCGTATATGGCTCATAAACAAAATGATTTGATCAGTAGATTAGGGAAATGGTACAGAAATTTGTATTTTGGGTCTATCCATACAGCAGAAGCAAAATGACAAGTCACTAATTCATCAGGAAATTCATAGCATGTGGTTTGGTATTTGCAGTATAAACTGACTCCAGCCGTGCTACTCTAAAGCCTTTAAAGAGCTGCAGGTGCCGTATTTGCTGTCGCCTCTGCATAACCTACTGAGCAATCTTGTGTTTCACCTGGGAAATAGCAATATATGTCAGTAAAATTAAGATAATGTAGTATTATAACAGTGACTCAGGCATCCCACACTATCGTTATTATAATCATCTTCAAATAGAAAATTAAAAGACTACTAGAAGTATGAAAAATTATTTCCTTATAGACATGCTACCTAGCTACAGATTTCAGCAGTTTAGAGACTTTGCATTAAAGTTGTACTAGTACAGAGGGCTGACCTACCTGCTTTGTAAAAGGCTGGTATTCTGTGCTGTGTACCTCAGTAAGTCACAGTTCTGCCTTGGTTACATCAGAGATACAGGCAGACTCCAGAGCAGCGCAGAGAAGCCAAAGCAGTCTCAGAGTAAACAATTCCCCGTTATCACCCCAGATGTATAAACATTTGTCTTTAATTTTCATGGAACCCTCTCATTGCACAGTGTTTTTTTTTAATCCCCACCACCTTCACAAAAAAAAAAGAATTACTTTTTCCCTCCATCTGTACTTATTAAATTGCCTTTTCCCTTTTTCCGGCACAGCTCTCCTCAATGCGTTCCCCATACATGTTGCTTCCCCCTCTCCTCCTACACAGTTTCACATTCTTTCATACTCCTAGGACCTTCTGAGAAGATGACAGTTAATCTAACCATGTGTTCACATTTCCCCAAAACATCATGGTCCACTCAACCACAACGTGATGGTGCAATACTGCCACAAATTCCCCCTAAATTAGTGTTTTGACTTGTAGATGGGATCTCTCCCAAAGGACTGTAAAGGCCATAGAGAATTGGCCACAGAGAATCACCAGTTAAGAAAACAAGATGAGTGTATGTCAAGTCAGAAAGGAAAGGAAGATGAGCAAAATAGAAAGTTATCATTAGACTTTACTGTACACTCATTTGCCATAGGTGCTGCTGTTACCTTTTCTTTCTGACACAATCACTTGTGCTAAGCTCTGCACTGTGACCAGATACACCACATTAAGAGGGAAACTATATCTGTGCAATCATCTTTAAAATACCAAGTACAGTATTTGGAACAGTTAAAAAGGGCATATCCAACAAAATCTGGTTTGGAGAATATACACTAATTCACATGGAAAAAACAATGTTGTTTGGGGTTAAAGATGAAGTGGCAACTCTCTTCTTCCTGCAGTGCTAGCACTGTCACCATTAGCAAAAGACCTCAGTTCTAGGAGAGATGCCACCTTGAAACCTCTTGAATAACACAGGACAGGCAGGGTTTAAAAAGCTGGTGTAATTCTATAAGCATTTTTATGCAACTTTTTTTACTTTTAGCCTCTTATTCTTTTATGCTGCAACCCTAATCTCTATAGATTGCTGTAAATCATGCAAGACCAACCATCTCAACTTTTGAATAACATATAAACCACATCATGTGTGGAAAAAAAATAAATTAAAATACCAACTGATATGATCCTGTAACGTGATAAATCTCCCTGATATAATCTCTGCTTTTCAGAAATGCTTGACAATTCTTATTTGCTCTGAAGTAAAGCAATCTTCCAACTAATTTGTGGAAGCAAAAGGAAGATTATGAGAAGGGATTTTGTTGCCTGATTCTATGGAGCCATTAATACTTTACATCCCCACACACTATATGGAAACTGTTTTGCAACCCCAATCATATCAGATGTGACAAAGCACCTATTCCTAATGCTGTCCCCCCTCCTTTCATAAACAGCTTAGACTTCTCAGAACAGTGACCTTCTGATATTTTGTTAAAGCTCTCTCACCTCAAATTAGTGACGAATTTGAAGTTAAAGCAGTTGAGAAGGAAGGACAAACTTAAAACTTTTCTTCTTCCTTAACCCTATCAGTATCTCCATTTTGTTAAAATGAATTTTCAGTAAGTGCTTGGTCACCAAATTGACTTTACCTCCTGAGCAGAGCTATTACCTCCACTGCTGTGTGATTGTAGGCCTTCACATTTATTTTTATACCCTCTTTGAAAAAACACAAACATGTAATTTAATGTATGCCTACAGTTTGTGAATCTTCCTATTTTACTTCAGAAATTTACTAGCTTATACAGTTGATGTTTTCTGTTTTTCTAAGTCAACAAATTAACCAAAAACTTCCACAATAAGACAATTGCTGCTTACTTTGTAAATCGGAAAAAAAAAAAGCTATTAATGCTAATAATCTCAACAAGCAAGGAAAATGTCATGGTCAAGAGAGGAAAACAAAAAAGAGCTCAACAAGAGGATCATTTAAAAGAACTTTTTGCAATCATGCAGTATTTTGGGAAATAAAAAAGTGTTCATACATTTTCAAACAAAAGCTGCTTCAGATTTGTAAAATCAGTTATAAATTCAGAAAGCCCTGAAAACCCCAAAATTCTAATCCAGTGATTCAGTGCAAAGAGTTTTTCATGACCATTCCCTGCTTCTGCACCATTAGTTATATACTGTACACTTCACAGAAAGCCAGCAATTACTGCACAACCACAAACGCAGTCCCAAAGCCATGCTGGTTTTATGTTGAACTATTCACTGCAGAAACTGTGACTCATGAGTACTTCTGCTGTCCGTGTCCCACACGGAGCATCTGTGTGCCAGACCTCAGCTGGGTCCCATGCAGTCCCCAGGAGGGATAGCAGCAGAGCCCCCTCCCACCACAGGAATAGGAACGCAGCAAGCAAGCCCACGCTCAGCCCCAGGAGCCTTCCTGGGCTCCCTCCGCCTTCCTTCTGCTTTGAAGGACGCAATCCAAGGCAAAAACCCGATGAAAACGAACCCTAGATATAATCAACGGCAGAGGGTCTTTTTAAAAGAAAAATTACTTTTTCCACAAAACAATGAATGTGCTCAAAATAAATCAGGTTCTTAAGGAGCATGGTTTTGATTTTTTACCTATATTGCACACTGGAGCACTATTTTCCTTCAGGCATTATAAAACATGATCTCTTCAACAGGCCACAATCCTACCCAGCCCAGTAGGCCTACATATTTTACAATACGATTTGGAAACAAGATTATCTGTGAATTTGGAAGTTCCTGTGCGACACATGTATGTGTCCTCATTATTTTTCAATAATAATAATAATTGAATCTTATTTATGAAAAGGAGTCCAACTTTTCAAGAGAAAATAACCCATTTCAAAAAGCATATGATATTACACAGAAACAGGCAAGGGTGTTTCATGAAGACCCAGAGATTACGAGACAGATGATAATGTGACTGTGGCTATTTATACTGACTTATCCCTTGGTTGTTTTTTCTCGATATTTTGAGATTTCTTGGAAGCATAACATGAAGCTGAGATCTTTAGGGAAAACACGCATCATCAAGCATAATTATATTGACTTATGGTTTTGGCTGGTAACAAGATATAATAATGTCATGGATTTGCTGAAGTCAATATCTCTTGTGCCAATAAATCTTGATATTGGCAAAAGAAGTCAATGCCTACTTAGGATTTTTCCAACCATTGACAAAGTATCCTGTTAACATCAGATCTGTGATCATGCAATAAGCAGTTCCTCTGATACTTCATTCTGGCAATGCAATCTGTTTTACTCAAAAAGAAAATTTCTTTCCAAGTCCCATCTCTTGCTTAGCTGACGATCAGCTTGCAAGCATACAGGGACACAAAGAACCCCATTGCTTCTGTATCTGGATAGGGGATGAATGGTACATTCCTGCACTTAAGCAAGGTGGATAGTACATGATGGTGCGTAATCGTTGATGGTTCCCTACAAGCCTGGCTTAATGAGACATTTTTTGAGAAAGCTGCTTAACCTCTTGGTATATAAAAGTACATTTTTTTCAGCTTGACTGTTTTGAAAGTGGAATACTCTTGTAAGGACTTGAAAAATAACTCCCCCCCACCTCCCCCCCTCCCGGTAAAATGACCAATACCTGGAGGAACAAATAAAAACACTCTTTATTTGTTAATAGCCAAACCTGAAACTTCCAGAAACACTTTTGTTGAAGTTACACTTGTTTGTTACAATTGTACTTGCTTCAACAATGCTGTACTGTCCTTCCCCAATGCCAACAGCGATACCTTTGTTGTGAAATAACAAGAAGAATTTGGAATCTTCAATTTTAAAGCAACTTCTCTAACTTATTTGTTCACATTTCACTCCTGCTAGGTTATTCCTTCATATAACATGTCACATCTTAAAACTAAAATTTTCTCTTATCTGATGCGATGTACCATTCCCTGACAAAATTACTTCTTCATAACAAGGGAATGCATTTTAAAAATAAAATCCTAACTTTGATAAAAACTAAAAAAATATCAAACTTGTCAAAACACTTCAAAGATTCCAAGAGTGGTTTCTAATATAATTCTACACTTACTAATCTGCGCAACAATATACAGTGAAAGTCAATGTCTTGATGGATCGCTCATGGAAAACTGAAGTAATTACCCTCATTCTAATATTCCTATTTAAATGCATGGAAAAATGATTAGCTCAAAGTTCTTTATGTAGTAGAAATGGCATCTGCTTAATATTTATGCTAATGTGAAATACCTTTTACCCTAAAGGTTAGGGGTGATGCACGAATGAAAAATGAAACCAAATAAAACCAAAACAAATACAAATTCCTGCTACATAGTGCCACTTTAATTATTTATTTATTTCCCCCCCCCTATAGCACAAAGCTGGCATTCCTTCTTGGGCACAACCCAATTTCTTGGAGATTTGTTTTGCTGATATAAGCAAAATCCTATGATTTTTGGGGGATTTTTCTTTTTTTTTTTTTCTCCTCTCCTCCCCCTCCTTTAGCTGGTAATACTTACGAGACCCAAGTTAGTTTAATCCAACGCACAAAAGATGTCTGATAGTCTCTTTAGGGCATATTCAAATCCATTTCATATACGAGTGAGGTAAGAAATGGCTAACACTACCTGAGTTTTGGATAACTCTCTACCTGTTCACCATCATACAAGCCAACATTTTGTCTGCCCCAAGTCTACTCCAGCTCATCCTAGGACTTGCACTTCAATGAACAGTCCTGAATCAATTCACTCTCCTTTTATAGATTGTAAAAGCAAAGTGTAAAAATAGTTTATGTTAAGGACCTTTCTGCCAGTCATTACAATTGGTAGGGTGCTCTCTTCCTCACTTCCCCCCCCCCCTTTTCCTTTTTTTATAATGAGTTAAATAAACGAAAAAATGAAATTAAAACTGACAGCTTGATTCTGTTTTTCAAATAAACGGTTGACAGCTTAAAGTGAGAATTCTGCTGGTTGAATTTTAAACCAAAAAGTATTTAAGAGGTTCAAGAGAAGAGAGAGGATATACTCAGGAGTTAGAAGACTCCTTCTCTCCTCTTTTTCCTCATCAGCCATTGAATATTTTCTACTTTGGGGGAGAAAGCAGGGTGAAAGATAAAAATGTTAGTTAGCAATGGACTGAGAATAAAATCCTGCAAGAACCAACTAGAAAACACTCCCTTGGGAATTATCCTGTTTAGACACACTGTCACATACACAATCTGTGTATGCCATATTAATTTTGAACTTTTAACCATATGATTTCAAATCAAATGCCATGTAGAAGATTTAATACTTAATCATAAAATCACCAAATATTTTAGGATGGGAGCAACTTCTGAAGGTGACCTGGTCCAACTGCCTTCCCAAAGCAGGGATGACTTTCAAATTTAGATCAAGTTGCAAAGGGCCTTGTCCAGCCAAATTTTGAAAAAAGGTTTCTAAGGGTAGAGAGATGGCTACCTCCCTGGGCTTCTGTTTCAGTGCTGAACCCTCACGGGGAAGAAGTTTTTGCCCGTATGTCCAACCAACCAAGGGTCTGCCACCACTTGTCCTTTCTCTGGGCACCTCTAAGATGAATCCAATTACTTTCTCTAAAACCCTCCTCTCTCACATGTTAACTGAAAATTGCAATTATATTCCTATCTTCCTCTTCTTCAGGCAGGTGGGTAAAATGCAACCCTCAGCCTCTTTTCCTATATTATACTCACCATCCTCCTAACCATTTTAATCATCCTCTGCTTTTTTGAGCTTTTCAGTATTATTCTTGTTTCATCTTTGAAGTGTAGTGTGATTAACAAGATTATGGCTGACTTCTGCTCAGCAAATACCTCTGAAGTTTTGCTTTGAAATTCAGTGTCCTAGAAGCAGAGCCCTGAAGGACAGAGCTGTTTGCTCTCCATAAGTAGTGAATCTCCCTGTAGAAGTCTTCAGTAACAACTAGGTTAATATTACATACATCCCCATCTATTTTTTCTTCTTTTGGGGGGCTAATGTTATTGTAGACTACATACCACCCAACATGTGCTTTGGTGTTTTAAGAACTGCAAGGGATGTTTTTAAGTGCTAGCAATGCTGAGAAATCTTCTTTGGCACATGTTAGAGCTTTTTTTAAAAGAAGCTTGGTACACTTTCCATAACACGTATTAGTTTTATTTTTATTTGCTATTATTAACCTCCACTTTTGTCTGTTCCTGTTAACCAGCTTGCCTTTCTGGTGATCTAGACATACAAGGCTATGGGAATTATCTGCTGCCCACAGTCAGGCACCTGTAGGCTCTCCAACGCGACATGTCTCTAGACAGTAAGTTTGATATCAAAACTTCTATAAACTACTAGAAGTCCTTACTCAAATGCTACCTTACAAGGACCAAGTACCTCAAAAAAAAAAAAAAAAGGCTAACAAAAGAAATTAATAGAATAGAATCATTAAGGTTGGAAGTGACCTCAAGGATCATCTAGTCCAACCAT
>VWZZ01007739.1:308626-373156 GCA_013399095.1 Psophia crepitans | reverse complement strand
GTCCTGTCACTAGTTATCTGTGAGAAGAGGCCGACCCCCAGCTCACCACAACTTCCTTTCAGGTAGTTGTAGAGGGCAATAAGGTCTCCCCTGAGCCTCCTCTTCTCCAGACTAAACAAGCCCAGTTCCTTCAGCCATTCCTCATAAGACCTGTGCTCCAGCCCCTTCACCAGCTTCATTGCCCTTCTTTGGACACGCTCCAGGGCCTCGATGTCTTTCTTGTGGTGATGGACTCAAAACTGGACACAGTACTCGAGGTGCGGCCTCACCAGGGCTGAGTACAGGGGGACAATCACCTCCCTGCTTCTGCTGGCCACACTATTCCTGATACAGGCCAGGATGCCGTTGGCCTTCTTGGCCACCTGGGCACACTGCTGGCTCATGAGAGTTATACAAGGCTGAAAAAGGAAAACATGGCAATTTTTTTGACTAAGCTTAAGCTAATGCATAAGACATAACGATGAGACTACAGATTTCATGACAGAATCAGATAACGTCTAGAAACAAAGATATAAAAAAGCTACTAAAAAGTCCGGAAAAATCTAGAATTGGGAAGAGAGATGAAGATGTGTGCAATCCTTCGGAAAGAAACAGAAATGCGTGAAGTTTCTGTGCCTGTATACCTGATATCTAAATATTGATTCTTTACAATATTTCTAGGCCTAACATTTATGTGATCACCAATGGCCAGCCTATGAAGAAGAAAACCTACACAGAGAAAAGTTCAGTAAAACTGTGGGTGGCTTGTGGGGAGCTAATGTCTGCTGAATTACCGTATGATGGTGGGTTGAAAATGAAAAAGAACCAGTAAAATATTTAATACTGTTCAATACTATACAAAGTTTTAAAAATACCAACAAAAACATATACCTTAGACAATCCATTGAGGGTCTTAGGGGAATTAGAAATCTCAGAGAAGAAACAATGCCAGCACATAAGATAATGTTGAAGATATCATCTGAACCAGGCATTAATATTTTCACAAAGAGGTTACATTTTACTATTAAATTATTACTTATATTTCCAGAGATTACACTAAAGGGAAATCGCACATAAAAATATATCACAGCATGTATATACCAGCTCAGTGCACTAGGAATCGTAGCACCTGATAATGGCTTTCAACTCAATGACCAGGACTCTCAGCAATCTGCTGTTTTAACCTGCGCCATCAAGTCCCAGACAGCTTCATTCAAATAGTCTGAGGCATAACGGAGCTTGAACTATTTTTAAAATTGCTAATAAAAGGATTTGAAATCCAATAACAGACCCATATTTGGATGTATTTGACATACAATGGCATCATTAGAACAGACTATCAACTGCCAAAATTTCACTTTAATCTTAATTAAAAGTCCAAATTCCCACCCTCACCAGAGGTCTAACAGAACCTAGAAGTGAACTGAGTAAGCAAAGAGAATCTGTTGAAGCTGATTAAAGACTGTCAGAAAGAGCTCTTGCACATTGTAGAGGTATCTAATTTTCCAAAAACCATAATCACCCCAGAAAATCACCACCAAAAAAAAAGCACAAACCAAAACACATTCCCCCCTGCCCTAGGTCCCAGCTATCCACTAGTTTTTATACAACCTTCTTTTTTCTAATTTTTGCATCTGGACATGCTTTAATGCACTAAGTCCTTTATCAGAGCCAGTACACTGATTATTTTTTTTTTAAAGCACAATAAAACAATCAGAAAATCCTTCCAAGCCTTATTTATTCTTTAAAACTTCTCTCTCTTATTTTCTTGATATTTTAATCTCCTCAAATTGGTTTATTTCAATACTTAGAATTAAGCCCAAATCACTAACAGCACATGAGAAGTTTAATCATACACACCTAATTATCACTAGTTTTTCTAAGGTGATAATTTTTTTTCAATTTCTTTACGTTAAAATGAGATTTTAGATGGACTTTATTATTAGGTGCAAAACCGAATTTTAGTACTGGAAATCAAACCCCATAATTTTTTAAAATAATGATTAAAGCACTAGAATATAAATTACAGCTGCCACATTCCCTCTGAAGTGAAACAGTCATAGTTGCTAGCTGGCAGCTGTAATAGAACTGAAATATATAGCTCTGTAGAATATAAGCAAAATGGATTAATATTTTATTTCCTCATGGAGAAAAGAATTCACACAGTAATAAGCATCCCTGGAATGGATTCCACTCACTGAAAAATATATCCACAGTTCACATGGGAGTTTCCGTGTTCTTGAGCTATGAGAACTTATCTCAGTTCTAAATCCTGAGTGTGCCCTTCAGGTCACCTCTTTCTAATCCTTTCAGTTTGATGTTAGCAGGTGATAATCTCATAGATTTAATACCGGCACTATAGTGGTAGGTCATGTCAATCATCATCCCTGTTGTGCTGAGCAAGTCTAAAAAAATCTGCATTTTTAAATTCAATTCTGCAGTCTGCTAAAATGATTATATTTATCACAGAGTGTTTCTGTCAGCCACAGAATTATGAGGGCCACGTGCATTCTACCACCGGCAGGTTTTTGAAGGGTTAAAAATGCTTTCATATAGGTTGGGATGTTGCTCTATGAACTGTAAAATCAGTATTGAAAGCAACTTGGCAAAGGATCTTAGGCCCTGGCTTAATTAAAGTTGAGCTTGTTGTGCAAGTAAACGGCACACAGTTGGGATTTGCTCTCTGCATAATTTACACATCCCTCGTTGGCTTGCTCTCAAAGCAACAGAGACTAATTCTAAGGCAAGCCTTGCCTGATTTGATTCAGGGGTCATGTCATTGGAATAAAAAGAAAGAAAAATCAGATGCTGATATGTTTAGGAAAGCTTAGCTCAAAGTTCCAAAGGCCTGTACATTGTTAATCATAGTATGTAGAAGAAGTGACATTTGGTTTGATAGTCTGCAGTAGTGAGTTCAATATTCTGCACACAAACCAAGTGAAAGATTCATAACAGTCTTAGTTCAATAATAGAGTACTCGATATCAGAGATTCTTAAAGTATTAAAACTACTTATTTTTAAGTTATTATGGTTACAGATCCTTGAGCAATCATCTGAATGTAAATAAGAAAGCTACTGCAAACGCATTTTTATATTAAAAACTGTATATGCCCAACTGTACCTTTCACATTTTGTGGGTCAAATGAGATCTTAGAGTCCAAGTTCCCTAGCGGGGGGGGCCGGGGAAGTATCATTGTATGTGCTTTGGGCCCACGCGTCAGACAGTTTGATGCTTTTTGGCTTTCTGCGGAGGTAGTAAAGTTATGCTCTCCATCTGTTGTTCCTTACACTGCTGAAGTTGCTAACTGGCAACCCTCTTAAATACAAGGGGTATTTAAATACAGAGAGACTGTAAGCTATCTGCACGTGCTGGCAGAGACAAATATTTTCAATTACTTCAAGCACAGAAGAATGAAAAATCTTGGGGTGTAAATTGAGCTCGTGTCACGTAAAGGAAAGTTACAAGTCCGTAATGTCATCAGGTTTTAGACCAGAACTATACTTTTAAATCATTTGAGAGTCAGTGAAAATGAAGTTTTCACACAGACTGCAAATACCTATGTCCATTGCTTATAAAAGAAAAACTCTACCTTTGATACAAAACCCACAGGAGAAACACGTGGTTGCAGATCTATCGGGTACTAACTCAAAGGCAAGGGACACAATCAGCAACAGCTTTATGGTGGTCCAGATCACTCCCACCCCTGTGTCAGCTCAGGCACACTGGCTGGAAGAAAAGGAGCAGTGAGGAAGAGTGTCTACCTCATTTCTTATCCATGCTTAACAGCACTGGCTTGCTCCCCAGTGGGCTATAACTTACAGCCCAGGCCAGTGGTGCAGAAAACTTTGGGATGCTTTATGTGATTCTTCCTCTTGCAATAGGCATCAGCCACAATTTGGGTCAAAAATGAGCAAGATGATACTTCACTGTTACTTGCCTAGCCTTGTTTTTGAAATGTTAATGCGTGAATGCAAATGTAACTATAAGGAACAAAAGAAAGGAAAAAAGCTTTCCTTTTTCTTTTGAAGATTTCAGTGCTGTATAATAGATACTGTGGAAATATGCAAGCAAAGATGTAAAAATTATTTAAACACAGATAAAGAACAAAGCAGTAAAGCAATTTAACTGTATAAAAAGAAGGCCATAAAAAGAATATGCTACTGAAAAAGATGATTTTTTTTCTACTACATGCTGATCACAATCACACAATGAATCATGATTTATAACACAATCTTTGCAAATAGACTCTGTGCATTGGACTGTTCTAACAGGTCATGTTTTTTTTATATGACTTCAGAATCCTCCTTTCATAATGACAAAACCTAATGCACAGACCTTGAGATTACTGCTTGGTCGTAAAACAAGGTGATTCTTCTTGCTTAAAATGAATTAATCTTAGAAAGTCATTCTCCTCAAGACACAAGACATACTATTGGCATAGATCCTAGCACTCGTTCTTTCGCCCTCTTCTCTGCAGGTCATTGCTCAGATGGAATTTCTGTTTTCATACAAAGTGACTGACATGAACGTATTCACAGGCAACTTTATAATATATTTTTCACATGGCAGCAAGGGACTCACTGGGAACTGCATGAAGACCAAGCAGGATCTTAAAGGAAACCATCACAGAACACGCTGCATAATCGCAGCTCTCACATTGGAAAATATGCATAAATATACAGGAATAACATTAATATTGTGGATTATTTTCTATATCCAACATGCTAGACTTTTATGACTAGTATATTTTGTATTTTAGTTTTATAAGTACCTATTAATGTTAAGAAATAATGAAATGATCAGATATTATTCATATACTTGAAATATATTTCAAGTAGCAATTTTGACCAAAGATCTTAACAGACTTTGTCTACCCTTATTCAATCCTAAACCCATAGAAAATCCAAATAATTTATTGTTTAGCCCATAATCACTTCTATTTTCTGAAACAGCTCTGCTCTTAAAAGAAAAATGGGAAATAAAGTAGACACTAAAAAAACCCACAAAAAAACCCCAATAAAACTAAAAAGCTTTCTTAGTTTTGTAAAAACATTCCTAAGTTTTACTTTGCTAAAATTTGACAACATGCACGGATACTCTTCCTTGGGAATATCTGTCTAGATTCAGATCTCTATTTTAGATTCTAAAACAAGCCCTAGATGTTTGAGATTAATAGAACTAGATGTGAAATCTCATTAGTACCTTGGTTTTGTCAATTATAGTGTTTGTAACGCAAACCTTTTTATTAATATCAAGTGTTAGACATTAATGCTTTCTGCCATTTAAAGTTACAATTTCATTGTTACAGATGGCACACATCATTGATTCCATACCTAATAATTCTCAGGTTAACAGTCATCAACTGCATTAGCTTGGGAGGAACAATAATAATCAGGGATGGAATTTTTTTACCAATATAGTCACTCTTGGCTTTTTAAAGGTATATAGCATACACTATTCATTTCAGTGGTGTGGAAGACATTGGAGAGATATATATACACATATATGTACTAAAAGAGCAATGATCCATCAGGTTATAAGATTTTTGGAACTAGTCCAGCACAAGCTATCATGATTATCTATCTTAATTTAGTGTATTTATTAATCTTTCTTTGTAGGCCATTACTTATACATTGTTAGAGAGAACAATCAGACTCAAAGTCATTCCAGCCAACACAAACAATTGTGAGGATACACGTATGCCACCCAATAACACAGATTTCTAGTTTGATCATGGGTCATGCCCTCTGACTGTCTCTGTTTCTTTCATTGAAGAAAATGTTCACTCAGACACGACTGAGGTGAGGTTGTGGGGACTTGCTTCAACTTTTTCCAAGGGACGGTATGAATGAGGCAGCACCAATTGATGTCACCTTCTGCCAGGACCAGCTCTCCTGTTGGGAGAGGCTGACAACTGCTGTCTGTCATGCCCTTGACATTATGCCATAACGCACCACTTTGGTGGGCTGTGACTTAAGATTTCTCTCTATTTAGGGTTACAGCCTGAACTTCTCCCCTTCTGTCCGACAGCCAATGCTCACAGAGTTATGTCTGGGAGTGACGGGGAGCCGCCATGTAGACCAGAGGAAACCAATATGTACACAGTAGAAATACCGTCAGTCTAGAGGAGATTAATGCGAATGCTGTGGACTTCAGGCACTCTGGACCTTTTTATTCTGCAAGCCAGAGATCAGTCTCCAACCACTGATGTACTGTTTCTCACATCTTTCTAACAGCAAGCTGTCCAGCTTTGATGCTGTTGCACCAGAGCCTGACAGTGCTAAACTGTATTCTTACTACAAAAAGAGATATCCTCACCATGGTAAGATTTCTTTTTAAATTAAAACTGCATCTGTAGTGGTGTTTTTTTTGTTGTTTCCTTTTTTTGTTTG
Source organism: Psophia crepitans (assembly GCA_013399095.1). Lineage (NCBI taxonomy): Eukaryota > Metazoa > Chordata > Aves > Gruiformes > Psophiidae > Psophia > Psophia crepitans. Next base: position 366,784 of record VWZZ01007739.1, on the reverse strand, counting down.
CTTGGGGGTGGTTTTTTTTTACCTACGCTGTATAACAAATCTAAATTTCTTACTGCTTGTCTGTATTAATAGTCACTTTGTGTTCCATTTGTTATTTTCTTTTACTGTTTAGTATAATGAATGTGTTTTGTAAATATGTGGCATTTTCCCCAAGTAAGTGCTACTGAACCTCTTCACTCAGCATAAGCAGGGCTTACCAATGACCAGTGATGCCCTCAAATAGATCCTCCTTCCTATAGTCAGTCCACTGTCATTGATCATTCAGTAGTTTTGAGTTTTTCCATCTATCAAAGGGTATTTAAGTCAGCTGGAAATATATTTCCAAGTGACATTTCATATGATCTCATAGCAAATGAAAATTTATTTAACCTAGATAGCTGTCTCCTAACTATACTGACACTGAAATTAAAGAATGTAATGTAAACTAGAGGCCATTGCTTTTCCTCTGGGTGTTTCCCTCAGCCTGTTGGTGACCAGATAAATTCCTTTCAAGCTTATGACTTCATCCTACTAAGAACTAACCTAAAATTTCTGGAAAGAACAATATAAAAAAATGTAATACATGGTTACTTGTGAATTCTCGTTCTCAATTACTTCTTACATTATCCAAACACAAGATTGTCACATTAGTTTTATTGAAATGTTTCACCTCCTTAAAAGCGTGCAAGAGTTCACAAAATTTTAACAGTACGGTCACCAGTTCAAACCAACTTTATTTCCAATGACGTGGTCTTATAATTGCAGGTGTATATAATACATGTAAACCTTGTTCAGTGCAAAGAGTTTATACCTGCAGTCTCAAGTTACATTTTTAATGTGGTAAAAAAAAAAGTAAGACAGAGATCAAACATGGAAAAATCCAAACCAGAAATTTAAGTCTGGTAAAACTATAAGCTACAGGAAGCAGGCTTCAATAATGAAAGCATTAGGCAACCTTATTTCCTTGCTAGTTTGCCTCAAATTATCCTGTCAGAAGCAATTTGCCTATTGCTCCTTCAATATACACGCTTTAGGAAAGAAGGAACAATTATTTCATAAAATGCAGTAAGAACGGACCATATTTCAGGAGAGTATGTGATTACATGTTTTACAAAAATTGCAACTTAGTCAGAGGACAATTATGTAAAGTCAAATTTGGTCTGGAGATCACTAGCTGTCACTTCTGAAAGCAACTTATGAAAGGTGAAATACAACGTCAAAACTTTAGGTGATCAAACCCCAGATTTACTACTTTTCCAAGGGAATAAACTTTATGCAATGGTTTCTTAAGGCAGTAATTTATTCACCTTTGCCTTCACCAACCCCTCCTATGAATCTTCAAGCTCCTGACAGATTTCCCATGCAAGCACTGACCAGCCTTCAGTGTGCCTTGTCCTTTATCACGGTGAGAGACAACAACAAAACACTATGACTATAATATACTATACCTTCCTGTAACATCAACACTGACCGGTAATATTCGAAGTGCAATCCTCTGACCAGTAATTGCAGAAAAGAACAATACATCTGCCTCATGTAATATAGGCAGGCACTCAAATACCTCTCAAAAGGAAGAGGCTTGTAATATCGTGTTCCTTTATCTTTATTTAAGAAAGAAAAGGTGGCATAGCAGGACATGTGGCGATGCCTCTCTAGCCTCCTGAGCTGTTTAGCTCCTCCCTCACTCCAGATTCCTGGAAGCCATAGCTCTGGACGTGAAGCAAAGTGTTTGCTCTTATTTTGCAGCCCTTCTTGCCCTGCGCTGGTACAGTGCCATTTAATCATATTTATTTGAAACTGTCCCATTGTCCTAAGCCTGAAAAGCACTTTTTCTTAAAGTGCTCCTTCAGTAAAACGGTTTGGCTTGGAGACAGGTATGTATCTGCTCTTCCTCTGCAGTTACTCCTATTTATAACCCAGGTGTTAGCAGCTGTGTTCTTGGAGTCATCAGCCACAGCTACCTTAAATAATCTGCAGGTCTGAAAAAACACCCCACATTGCTTCAATGAATTTGCTGGCAAGGGAAGACTGATGGTAGGGTGGACAGTCAGCACAAGCGTTTTATTTCAGACTTGCTCCGTTTTACCTACTAATTCTTCTTTCTTATAACCTGTCTCCAGGGATGAATAAAATGCAAATCTTTTCTTCTATAGACTGCAGGTGAGACTGCAAGAGGAAAGAAAATTTCCTATCGTGACCAAGTACAACAGTTGGAATGGTGCCTGGAAGCTTATTAATTTATACAAGAAAAGCACCTAATAATTTCATATAACTTGTAAAGGCCCACGTAACTGGGATAAAAAAAAATAAACAGATGCAAGAGATGGCTGCAGGTCAGCTACATTTATAACTTCTTTTTACAAAAGCAAGTTCTATATATACTGGAGTTTTAATTAAATTTAAATATGTTTGTAACATCAGTTAGTGATATATGAGTATCTACAACACTTAGAACATCTGATAGAATAGAATAGAATCATTAAGGTTGGAAGAGACCTCAAGGATCATCCAGTCCAACCGTCCCCCCACCACCTATTAACCACTAAACCATGTCCTTCAGCACTGCGTCTAATGTTTCCTTAATACCCGTATGGACGGTGACTCCACCACCTCCCTGGGCAACCTGTTCCAATGCCCGACCACCCTTTCAGAGAAGAAATTTCTTCTAAGCTCCAACCTGAACCTCCCCTGGCGCAACTTGCATGATGGATATATAACTTGCTGTTCAATCATCACTTGGTGATCCATCTCCAGATATATCAGTTCTTTTAAAATACTGGCTGCTAGATACAAGGCCTATAAGGGAAATACTTAAATAGTAGTATAAAAATGTCTGTGATAAAACCAGAAGCTCTGAATTTCATGGTACTTTAATGCTGCCTCTGAAGTAATGGAAAAGCTATTTTCCAGCACTTGCTTCAAGGACTCTACTAATAACATTTTTCACAAAGGACCTATTTTTTCTTAAATAAGTTATTGTGAAGTTATTCTAAAATATTTAAAATCATGGAACTAAATTGGATCAGAACTTCTCAGCCTTTTAATTCTGTTTAATGAAAGATTTCTAAAATGATTTTTAATCAGAGTTTATATTGCAACTTAATATGCAGTCCAATAACAAGAACAGTATTACCAAGTTATTGCTTTAATATCACCTATGACTCTTCTGTACAACTTATCACCCTGAACTAGTTTAAAAATCCATTTTTAGCCCAAGCTGAAAACTGATTTGGTGGTTTTAGACAAACCACTGTCACGTTGCCTTCATTGCAAAAAACCCCATTGTACTGCTTGATGTTTAGCAGCTATTGCAAAGAAATAAAGGGGGCTTACATAGCAAGAAAATACAGCGTATGCGAAAACACATACAAATATTCAGTGCTTGTCTGGAATATAGACAGAAGGAAAACAAGTCTTATAATGGAAAGTGCAGCAACACTTGTCAGCAGCAATATGCGTATCTTGATAGCTCTGCATAGAGGATAGGTCGCACTCCTCATCACCAAAAGAGTCATGCTGCAACTACCTAGGAGCCTGCTCACTTTCAGCAGCCAATTAACTAAACCAAGTTTTATTTTAGAGACAACAGTGAACATTATGCTGAATTATTTTTTTTTAATATAGATTAGGAATATAATTAAAGGGATCTTTTAAGAAATGCTTACTTTCATTTTTCAAGAGACAGCAATTTCTTTTAATTTCTAGCACTGAATGTATAAATTTATTTCAAGCCCAATCCATGAGGCCTGATTCTAATCAAGATTTAAAGTCTCTGGGCGCAAGTACTCTGCTTTCTCAAAAATCATTTGATGCAAAGTTATTCATGAGCTACCCTAAATGCTTTCAGAGACACAAGATCCAGACTCAGTTCTGTCTTCCAGGAATTTTAACTGAAGTTTGGGAGCCTTTGAGTCTGCCTCATTCAATCTACTCAAAGAATATAGATCTGTGCTCCTCCTTCTTCTGATTTGCAACCATAACTGTGTAGGTGAAGGCATCTTCAGATGTACTCTTCCAAATCAGTTGACATAGAAAACTACAGAAGCCTACATTTGTTTGCCTCCTGCCAAGTGCACTTTCTCCACTTGAGCTACCTTCCCTCCAGCCCAGAGATGCAGCTTTCCTCCTTTTTTGGTGTGCCAGGACATCCATTCCCTGCTTATTTTTAGTGCCTTTAGTCTGAGAGGGTTAAAGAGGAAAATTATCTTGAGTCTCCTGAGACACAAAAAGTTTCCTTTAAACTCCTCTGCTTGTTTATCTGGCAGAACTCCAAACAGTTCCCATAAAACCTGATTAAAAGGACCCAAAACCATTAAAAACCTATCCCTAGAAGAAAATAAATGTCTCTTTTTTTTTACTAAAGTTTCAGGAAGTCAGAAATGTGAACCCTGCATCAAGACCTCTTTCTACCAACTGAATACTCAGATACAACATTTTCATGAGTTCATTCAGATTTCAAGTTGAAGAGCAATTGAACTAATTTCTGATTGCCAGGTAACAGGTTTACCAACTATGAATGTAATTAGCATTGGCCATAAAGTGGTAGAAAGACAAAATGACCATTTTCACAGGGGAGGGAAAAAAGTTATTTTACTAACATTAAAATCTGTATATAGCATCAATTGCTCAGAAGCTCACCACCAACCTTCCATGACTCCACACTTCACCATTCTGCCCAAAAGGAGACGAGGTCAGTATGAAACACAGCAAAGCAAAGGTACCATAGTCCAATTCAGAAAAAATACCTCTCCAGCTGTTAAAAAATGTAATTCAAGATTTAATGTATTAAGGCTACCAGTGAAATGTTGGGGATTGAAGTGAGCTGGCCAATCCTCCAGTTCATTATTGAATAGCTTTACAGGTATAAAATTATTCGGTATCTTGGCCTGATGACTTTCAAAGGTCAACAACCCACAAAACTATGAAGTATTACAGCATTATCGTGCTATTATTTCTTAATTCTGTATACTTGCTTCAGATGCACTTTTTATTTTTTCTTCATGTAATTCAGTAGCAAAATATTAAATGATATGGCCAAGTTTTCTGAGTTTCAGAATGCAAAACTTCTTTTCCAGTAAGCTAAAGTTCAGAAATACTGAAGCATCATATAATTTCTACAGATAGTGAGCCATATTCATAGCATTTAAAAAAAAAATACCTCTACATTTAAATGTATTGAATATGTAACAATATATGTTTGTAATATCTACATCTATCAATATGAATATCTAGATATATTTTGTTAGCCTCATTTTCAATGAAGAGGTGAACCAAGAGGTGATTGTCAGATCTAGAATTAGATGGAAAACATGAGAAAAGAGCCTATAAATTGGTCTTAATGGAATCTAAATCCACAATGAAGCAATTAAAAAAAAATCATGGAATTTACTAGTTTTGCTCATGAATAGAAAAATTACAACTATTTCATTTCTTCTTGACAAAGCATACTGATGTAATACAAAGGCTAAATTATTTCTTCCTTGCACAGCCATGAGAAATATTAGCTTTAAGTGTACATTACTTAAAAGGTAATATACATAATTCCACACAGGATATTGGTCTGAATTATCTAGAAACAGCATGGGTACCTTTGAACTTAGGGCCTTTGAGTGCTGTGTTTAGAATACAGATTTAGCCTCCACATACAACTAACTAAATTCACATGGCAACAAAATTTTTTACATGCCTGATTAATCAGAGATTAAAAGCCCTGAACCCATGTTTCCAACATCAAAGAAAAAAGTGACATGTTCCTAAAGTTTTTATGCTTGTTGGCAAATGAAATACCAAGGAATTATCTACACAAAATAGATTTACACAAAGCTGTCAGACAGGTACAGCAAGCCACCACACACAGCCCGTCAGCATAACTATACACGGCAAAAGATAAACCTGAGAACAAGCATTTCTCTGCTGCAGCCCCAGCACCATTAGAATATCCTTCCTGCCTGGCTACACCTCCTAAATCTTTAAAACGCTCTGACGGATCCATCATTTTCTCACTAATTCAGAAATGGGCAGCACTTGGTGGCAATATGACAGAGGCAGGGAGAGGTCTCAGACAGTTATTCATATTTTTGGTGCTACTAAGAAAAAACAATCTTGCAGTAACCAAAATGTTTACTTATCAAAACGCTACCAAGGAGTACCTGACCTTTAAGGAGCAGGTCTTTTGCTACACAATAGAAAAAAAAAAAAAAGAAAAAACCCACCAAAAATCCCCCGAAACCCCTTTTATTTCAAGGTTGACATTGCTAGCATTTTCTATTTAACGTATTACCCCTATGACAAGAAGAAATTTCCTTGCCACCTAAATGGCAAGGCTATCAGCGATGCGTTCCATCTGACAAAACGCCATTTTCAAATCATGCGGAGCAAGAGCTGAACGACTGCCGCATTTCCTGCGGACAGCGCGTATTCGCATGGCTCTGCAGGTCGCCGGGGCTGGTGGCAACTGCAATTACAACCACTGATCTTCTGTGCTCGCTTACTTCGAGGGAACTCTAAAAGTAAGTGCTATGTTAAAGAATCTGTGAATACGTGTACAAATGTTTTGGAATACCATACGAGCAATAAAATAAGTTCCTTTAGGCTTGAAAAAAACCCCAAACTTTAGCTCCAGTTACAGAAAGGCACCCTTGTCAAAGCTTGCCCTTGACCTAAGTGGACGTCACAGGCTGAAAGACAGAAACACATGACCTGAGAGGGAAAGCAATAGGAGAGCGCACCCTCCCAAAGCTCACGGCTGGCAGAGGTGTGCCCTGGAGATCAGAAACATCATTCCTTCCTCTGGAAGTGAGACTTAATGGCCTTTCCGGGCTACTCATATCCTGAGATAACAGTGTAACACCTACACAAAATGAAAGGTGCAATTTATATCTCTAAAGATTACACTTATTGCTAGATCATGAGAAATGGCTCATTTGACTAATAATGCTCTGCTGCAGACCAGCTAACCAACACTATTAGGAGTACTTAAAAAGATTATTAAAACAGCCTGAATTCTTTAACAGTTGTACAGCATGTGGCAAAGAAAGAAGGAAGAAACACTGAAATGGAACATAACCTAATTCAAGGAGAGAAAATACCTGGGAGTAGCAAGATACATATTATAACTAAGTGATAGGACAAGGGGCAACGGGTGCAAATTGGAGCATAGGAGGTTCCGAGTTAATGTAAGGAAAAACTTTTTCACTGTGAGGGTGACAGAGCACTGGAACAGGCTGCCCAGAGAGGTTGTGGAGTCTCCTTCTCTGGAGACATTCAAAACCCGACTGGACGTGTTCCTGAGTGATGTGCTCTAGGTGGCCCTGCCTTGGCAGGGGGGGTTGGACTAGATGATCTTTCCAGGTCCCGTCCAACCCTTGTGATTCTGTGATAACTGATTTTTAATGAATATAATTGACTTTCAGACAGCTCCACGAGATGGTTTCTCTAAACTTGCTGGTCATCAACACTATCATACTACATTTAGCGCTGCCTTAGACTGCAAGGGAGGACTGAAAATTTCCAAATTGTCAAGTTAAGAAATAATAGTGCTGATACAGAAAAATATTCAATATCAGAAGGAAACCAATAGTTATCAGGTCTCTTAATAAAAGATTTTCACATTATAATAATTGCTATTTTGAGAGGAAATTTCTGAGCAGAAAAATCAGATGTCATACAATACAAATTAATCCACGGTAACTACCAGCAGATTTCATTGCTGTTTTCAAATATTTGCTGGAAGCTGTTTATTGACTGCAGATGCATCATTAATATAAACAAACATTGCTACTGCAATTCCTCATTAATAATATAGACAGAATAAATCAATTCATCCAGAAATTTAAAGTTTCATGCAATTGATTATTATTTAAAAACTCTGGAAATAAAACATCCTTGAATACAAACACAACATTTGAACTAATCTTCAGATATATCCCACATTACAGCAAATCCTGTAGTATGTATAGAGAAGAATATATTTTAGTGTTAATTTCTATTTTCCAGATCTGGTAATCAGGCTTAGTTTACCCCAACTTATGATTTCTTTTACCTATTTGAGAGTCATAAGGCTGACTTGAAAAAAGCATTATGACATTAAAAAAAAAAAATACACCCAGAATTTACACAACTTTTCTTTTTAGTGTTTTTATTATATTTAGTTTCAGAGAAAATGCTTTATAACTTTCATTATGCATTACCAAAATTTGATTTCTTCTTAAAATGGCAGACAATATGCTCATACCGACAAATTAAATTAGGATACAGGCTGTTCAAGAAAGACTTCTGATTGTAAGACCCAGCAACTGTCTTCTATACTGTGCTTCAAGAATAAAAAACACCACAAAAAAACCCCAAAAACACCCCCACAAAACAAACACCAAAAAACCCCAAGCCAAACCCAAGCCCCACTCATCCATCAGTATCTTCCCTTTCACTGAAGGAAAAATAACTTTCTATTACTGTTGGGCATTCTGTTAACTCAGTCATCATTTACGGGCAGCCCTACCATCTCCATTCCTGACAAGGACATAAAATAGATAATAAACAAGATGTGTCACATTGGCTGCTAACTGCATTTTATATCTTTAAAATTGACCAGACGCTATTGTTCTTCACCCTATATGTGAAAAGGAGTTGGATATCATGTAGCTCCTCTTGGAGATTGTCCTGGTTTTGGCTGAGATAGAGTTAATTTTCTTCCTAGCCACAGGTATGGTGCTGTGTGTTGGATTTAGGATGAGAATAATGCTGATAACACACTGATGTTTTTAGTTGTTGCCAAGCAGTCAAGGACTATTCAGCTTCTCTTACTGCCCTGGCAATGAGAAGGCAGGGGGTGCCCAAGAAGCTGGGAGGGGACACAGCCAGGACAGCTGACCCAAACTGGCCATGGGGATATCGCATACCATACGATGCCATGCTCAGTATGTAATGGGAGGTTGTCTGGGAGGTAGTTCAGCTGGAGAGCTAGCTGAGCGTCAGCTTCAGGTAGCGAGAAACTGTGCTGTGCAATACTTGTTTTGAGTATTCTTTTACGATTATTGTTGTCTTCCTTTTCTGTCCTATTAAATTATCTTCACCTGAACCACACAGTTTTACCTTTTTTTCCTTTTCAATTCTCTCCCTCATCCCATTGCAGGGGGTGAAGTTGCCTGCTGGGTTAAAGCATGACAGGGATGCACAGAGATTACTAACACCACAAAATTCTTATGTCATTGGTTTTAAGCTTGGGGTTCTCTCCAGCCTCTCCCCCACCAAAAGCTGCATAGATACTGCAGAGAAAAAAAAAAAGGAAAAAAAATCATGTCTCAAGGATGTTGCCATGGTGAGTTTAATTCTGCAAATTCACTGTGTGAGAGTCAGTATACTGGACAAATCAGAACCTTAACTTTCATAGATGGTTAAATGTTTGCATTTCACACTAAGTTGTAGGCTGAAGAGTCTGGTTCTTATTTGGAAAGTGATGTAGGTCCAAAATTCTTAGCTGTGAATCCAAGCAGGAGCTATATTTTGACCCAAACAGTCACAGATCACACTGAGAAGTGTGACTCGAGACATGTCGGATCAGGTAAATAAATTTAATTGCTCTTTTTGACCATAATCTAGATTTCCTACTACTCATAAACCAGCAGTTTTGATGCTTTCTGTGATAAAACTCTGGAAAAGCTAATATTTAAATGAGGATAATATCACCAACACCATTTCACAATAGCATTGTCGATAGGTCTATTAACATTTAATTGTTTGGACTGCGCAATGAGGAAACATCTTAGAAAGCTCCCAAGGACATAAGTTGTTTTATCTGAAGAGGATTTGAACAGTATGCAGTAAAGCAGCTACAGGGACTGTGCACAAAGACTTGACAGGAGAGGGGAAGAAAAAAGGAACAATCCTTCCCAAATTAATTAAGAATTTGGGAGGTGAAAAAACAGTGCATGGAATATAATTACAATGTACATGCACAAGATTAAATGGAGACCAAGAAGAAAACCTTCACAAACATCTCGTACCTCCTCAAAGCTAAATTTAATGACCTTAATAAGACTACTCTAACACTGCTTTTGCATGTAATATTATATAATCTTGGTTTATTTATGACTTATATGATGCCTACACACACACATATATTCCCCAAATATACCCTAACATCACTATTTCACAGTGCATATTTTATTATTTCTGTTTCATTGGCACCTGGAATGTTTTGTCCTGTGCATCTGCCAGGTGCAAGATGAACTGCAGATTACAACACACTGTACTATCACAGCTCTTAAAGCAAGTCCACGTGCATCTATACTGTACCGCATTAAGAGCGCAGAGTGCAGAAGTAGAGCAATTCCGTAATCAGTGCTCTTGCAGAGGCCTTTACCATCACTATTTTCTCCTCCTTCTGATCACACCTCAAGCTGCTGCTGACACTGCCCCATTCATTTCCACAAAGCTTTCCAGATGGGGCAGAGTTTGATGTAAGACGTTCAGCAGAGTTTGAGATGTGGTACCCGAAACCCACCCCCCAAATGCTGCTGTGCCGGCACGCCGGTGGGGATGAGGGTGCTGTGCTGGGTCCTACCCCTCATAACCTTGCATTTTTTCGCTGTGCTCTGCATCGGATCTCTGAGTGACCTTGGTTAGCTCCTTTCAGCTGACCACAACACTGGTTTTGCTTATAGTGTTTTCCTGGCCTGTTTGTGAATTTTTGGAAGACAGATACTCATTAACATGTGTAATGTCAAACATGATAAAGCCAATTTGAAAGGAGCCTCTAGGTGCTACTATAATACAAAAAATAAATAATTTTTTCTCTATTCTTGATAAAGATAGGTCAGAGCTGTTGATGCTTTATATGCAAAGCCCCAGAGAATTTAATATGACTATCAATTTCCCACCTTTACTACTATTGCTAAATAGAAGCTTTTTTTTTAACGTCTTTCCCTTTAACGACAACATCAAAGAACTAAGGAAAACAAATTTTGCATTAGGAAGGCTGTGTCAAAAAACATTTCACTTCAAACAAGGCAGCACACATAGAGCTGACAAGACAAGAGATTGAAACCCTAATTGGCATCTATTTCTTTATTGAGTTATGATTTCAAGAAAATGTTGTGTGACCCTGTGATTTAAATACTGTTTTCCCTTCAAACATATTTTTCATTACCAATCCGGTTTCTTAGATTTCTAAACATGGATTGTACAGTTTGAAAGTGTGATTTTTACATCTTAGCCCATGTTTTCACATTTCTAACCAAAGGCTGTGAGGACTGTATTAATCATAGAATGCATATTCAATACTGTCCTGCGTACTCTGTAACAGTTCTGGTATCTCAATATCGCATTTCTACATGAGAAACAACTAACTTCTTCATATACACTGAATAGGCAACAGAAAACATAGTCTTTGCTCTCTTTTAACTACATGTCCCTCCTGACAAGCAGACAAACATGCTCTGGACTCCAGACTTCTCCAAGAAGGCTCTACAGCAATGGCAAAACTGCGGATAAGCGGCTTCTCTTTCCTACAGGCTTATCACAGTCACCCATTTGTCTCAATGATCACACAGATGTAGAGGTTCACAAAAGCACTACAGGTTAATTCACATCTACCTCATGTAAATCCTTTTCTTGAATATTCATGTGTGAAAAACAGATTTCATGGATGGATGAACTTTAAGGAGAAGCGGGAGCTATGAATGTTTCTTTCTGTACAGCTTTACCACATGTAATGAGAGGGGAGATTTACACAGGGAGATGAAAACTCATCTAAAACAATTTCATGATGGGGGGCCATACACAGAGTGAATGCTGGAAGTCTCAGTTTATAAGGATTATAAGCAGGTGTGTTGTGACTGAGATGCCAGAACACCAGAAAGGCACCCAGGGGACTAGCTCACCTCTATCCTAATGAGGTTTCCTTGACAAAAGAGAAATATGATGATACAGGCAGTCTATATATAATTTATGAATTCTTGGCACCATTATAATGTTGACATGTAATTGCTTTAAGGAGGAGTGTGTGTCTGCAGGAAAGGGAAGTGTGACATGCCTCTGTGGGAAGCAGGATCAGGTGAAGTGGTTAACCCTAACATTGCTGTCCTGACCCAGGAGCAGGCAGGCCAAGCTTGCCCGGATGGGCAACCGGTTGGTCACAGGTTCTGCGCAAAGGGGTGAAGATGAACTGCGCAAAGGTCGATGAAGACAGAACTGAGTCCCTGAAGAGCACTGGCACAATACAGAAAGTCAAAAGCCTGCTTTCTTAGCTGGTGGAGTCCTGTCCAAGTACAGGGCCAGGTAAAGGGTGAAAGCAAGTGGGTTTGAAACAGAAAGAGAAGGGTTCTGAAGGACCTTGAGGCAACTGAGGAAGCACACTAAAGGGATTCCTATTTGCTGCATTTCTTGTGCGAGGTAAGAAAAAGTTACATTCTAATCCTATGCAACATGAGCAAACGTGCACACAGCCTGCCATGCACTCCGGAAACGGTAAACTGTAAATATGGGGCATTCAGCAGGCAGAGTACTAGAGCACGTAAGTGATTTCCAGGTCAGCCTGAAAGCACAGTTCTCATGATGGGGAGGCAAGAAGAAAAAAGAAGAAAAAGAAGAAAGAATCCTGTTGCTTCCTGTGCCAAGAGAAGATTCAGAGCATAGCAGTCCAGTAGGTAAACTCCAACAGTACAGAGTTGGTACGGGATTGTGATAACTCCTGAAGTTTGATGGCACAACATAACACCCCTGCCAGGAAACAGTGGCAGCTGGGCTAAGAAATCAGTCATGGTCATAACTAGTTTTCAAAACACATACAACCCACTTTCCTGCAAGAGTACTGGGCCAGCTTTTAGATCTTGATATTTTCAGAAGAGTAACAAATACAGCATAAACCAAAAAAACCAGCATGTAAGGCCCTAGTTGATCTTACTGTGTGCTAAAGTATTTAAAATTTACAAAAAGAATTAAATGAGGGCTTATTATCTACATTTGCGTTGCAGAAAATTAACTTCTGAAATAAAACACTTTATACATTCCGTACATACCAAGCAGCAAATTCTGAGCTGAATTATGCCAGAACACCCAAGTATTTTATCCAAAGGAACTAGAATCTCTCTCTACATTAATATTCAGAGTAAGATATGCAGAGGGATACTAAGGATTGCTGTGGTCCCTTTCCTACACCACTTGCCTTACCAGTTGGTATGCTTGTGTGCTTGCTGCTCAATGTCTTTTAGTCACAGAATGGCTGTTTCCTACCCTGTGTAGGAGGTGTGCCTGGCTTTTTTAATTAGTGATATGCAAAAACAATTAGAACACTGTTTACCAGATCACACAAACTGCTTGAACGATACAGCACATCTATGCAAAGCACAGGCCTCGGAGATAAAAGGATTATTTCAAATTAAACAATCATGATTCTTTCTCTGCAATTTATACCACTGTGTTGTGTGTTAGAATATTGAAAGCCTACCTCAGTACTTTGGTCAGAATGAGCTTTAGGACATCTCTAGGGACACATCTGTGACTTGTTTCAAAATATACGAGTTCTATTTTGCTGAGTGATACCAGCATTTCGTCCTCTGGTTCATTAGAAGGCAATGAAAAAAAGCCAAAGAAAAACAGTTTGAATAATTTCAAGCACAGAGAAACAGATAAAAACAATAATAAATTCAGATGGCATAATGCCACAACTGTTTCAGAGAACCTATCCTTCTGAAATGATCACAGATGTCTAGACTTGCAGGAAGACCTTCTATTATGAAAATAAAATGTATCAGGAGTGTAAATGGCCTTGATCCATTTAAAGTATTTTACAACTGACAGTTGAAGTTTATGCTGAATAGGCAAAGCTGTTGTAGCAAAATCAACCTGATTTTCAACACACATTCAAAGGGCCACTCTGCTCCTGTTTTTCAGGGAAGAAAAAAAAACAACACCAAACCACACCACAAGCATCTCTGTATGTCTCTTGTGGAGGGTGATTTCGGTGTTGTGGATTATTGAGACAAATAAGCAGCTAAATACAGGCATTTATCCCATATAAAGTTAAACCCACATTATTTATGTTCAGCTTTCACTGAAGCTCTAACAGATTCAAAGAAAAAAGTTGTCTGATACATCCCAGAAATCCCAAGTGACAGTACTACCATTTAGCAAGCAAGAACTCAGCAACCTATGGAAATGCTCCTAACGTGTCCTCATGGAGCAGTACTGCAGTTTGAGGAAATTAATGTTGAAAGCTTAGGACTACATTGACTCTTACTTTCCAGAGCTTGTTTATACCCCTCAGAGAGTATAAAGCCCAATATTCTAGCCCTAAATGACAACCAAAACATCCAAGGAAGGTGGCTTTTTCTACTACTACAAAGTGATGTAGCTGACCAATGCATTACTTTCCCTGTGTGATGGAAATATATGGTGAGAGACTGTACATCATCTTAGATGGAGAAGACAGGTCATGCTGTCAACAAGGCAAAATGTAGCTACATGTTGCCAAATCTCAGTACCCAAGATTGTAGATGAAAAATAAGACTCAGCTATGCACACATAATCCCCAATTCTTTCCCCCTCTCCCCCCAGACATACAAATCAGGTGGAAATTTCTTAGAATTACTGCAGTTTTGCTGATTCTTAAGATTGCTTTTGTCGTACTATAAAGCCCATGTGACCCATTGAGTACAAACACTTGGAGTTTTTTGTTGGGTGTTATGGGTGTGCTTTTTTGGTGTGGGTTTGTTTTTTTTTTAAGTTAAGAAAATACAGTCATCCATACAACAAACTTCATTTGATTTAACCCAAAGGACGGTAAGTACGAGGAACGTATCAAGATCTTCTGCTTTCAGAACTGCCAACACAAGTAAATGAATACTTTTCTCTGGTATTTTGCTTTCATATGTTAATTTCAGATTCACATTTGATACCATATATTTGAAACTTAAATAAAGCATAAAAAGGTTAAAAAATACAGACTGCACTGAATAAGAGCCAACATATCTATCTAGTTAAGCTACATGAGATAATAAAAAAATGACATCAAAGAAACTACCTCATTCAGGCCTTTCAAAATACTTGTCATTAAAAGATGGTTTGTTGAAACTTCAGACAGGCTAAATGTATGCCACATTTTGAGTGAAAGAATTACCTTTCCAGGGTTGCAATTACAACTGTACTTAGTTGTCATGGCAACCTGGCAACATATAGATGTTGTCAGATGAAGACATCAAGGGGCAGACAGCGATTTTCAAATCACCGCATGCCAAGTGTCATTTTTCACGGGTGTATCTGTGCTTAGTTAGGGGAAAAAAAAAAAAGATTAAAACCCGGAAAATTAGCATTTTAAAACAATGTTTGAATAGCATTCAGATTGCAATACCAATACCCCATTTTGCTGAGCTATTTTAGTATTCTTATATTAGCGTCTGCTTTTTCTTCTTTTTTTTTTCCAGTTAACATGTTCCCAAAATGTAAGCACGACATGGGGAGTTGAAAGGCAACGAGATCAGGCTCAGCTGTGAAGGTTACCATGCTTTGGTGATTGCTTAAGTCCTGCTATTATCCTCCCCTTTTCTTCTTGTTTTAATTGTCCTGCTATCTTGACTGGGGTATTTTCAGTCAGACGCTCTTTTTGATCTATACCCCAATACCTCTAGAGACAGCCAAAGAAAAATGAATCTATACTAAAAGCCAGTGTTGAACATGCCCCAATGATGTGAAGTTCTGCAAATACTCCAGCTGTGATCTATTTGTAAAGGTTGAGGCAGAATCCAAAAAACGTTCAGTACAGAGCTTTCAGGTCTCTTCAGTAAGCAGCTCATCCTGCAGTGCTGTCATCTATACTGCTATTTTTATTTCTACTGACTGAGGTGGCTTTGCTCTGTTTTATATTAAGAGTTCCAACAAAAGCTTTCTGAGGTGGTATTCAGTTCATATATGTAGGCTTCTCACACCGTGGTGCTATACTCATTAGTGTCACACCATACAGCACCAGTTTGAAATGGATCAAGCCTGAAGATGCGCTTGTGCGTCCTTCCATCCAGAATGCGTGCAGGTGTTAATGCTATAGGAAGACAAAAGTACCATTCCAGCATAAGGTTTGCCTGAACACGAAACAGTGTAAGCAAGCAGAAAACACCAGATACATGCTGAATCTTCTTTGGACAGAGCTATTCTTTCAGAGCTTTGCAAGAAATTGGAACTGGAATGGATTGCTCGCCACTTACATGGGTGAGATGTTTTTGATCTAGTACTAAACTGCCTCAAACTCCTAATTCACCACCTTATCAGTCCCCGCTTTACTATAAATCTGCCTGGCTTGTTGAAATACTCATACAGTACAAAACTAGACACGGACAATGCAGAGTGGAAGAGAACAACTCTAACTCATTAGTTAAGTATAATTCAAAGCTAACTGTACTTTTGCATGTGCAGATTTGTTAAGAAAAACTAAACTAACTTATGTTGGCATTTGGTTTCATCGTTTGGGGTTTTTTTTGTTTATTAATAAATTCAAAAGCATTTAATTATGTTATTCCTAAACACCTTCAGAAACCTGAATGATTTAACAGAATGCTTCTTCTCTTCTGCATAGGAAGAGACAGGTCCTGCAGCAAAGAGTTAAGTAACAAAAAGATAATAAAAATCTTAAGTAAAATGGATATAAGTACACACTAGAGAGCAATTTCTCTTAATGGGAAAAAGTTTTAGCTAGCATTTGTAAGAAAAGCTTAGATTGTTCAAAGTATTTAGAAATTTCTCCATAAAATTACACGCCAATTTACACGGTGAGATAACTGGTTTTGTGCTTTCATTTTTTCCGTTAGAGTGCTGAAGAAGGACTATCACAAAGGTAAGCAGTGATCTACCATGGGGTTTTTTTTCTCAGAATTATGACACTATTTTTCTTGTCTTTATTCCCTTAACAAATGCTTCATTAAAAAAACCCACTACTGTTATTATTAAATTCTATCACCTTCCAAGCTTATAAAAATGAAAACATTGATAAATTGAAACAGTGAACATTTTTTTCTTCTCTTGTGCAGACAATCTTATTAGTTCAGCTTTGTACAAGAGAAATAAAAAAAAAAGCAATCTAAGGAAGTTCTGAGAACTCAGGTATCCCAATGTGTGGTAATCATCATCAGAAAACAGAACGTAGTCCATTTCTAAGCAAACACTACATAAGAGAAAAAAGAACAAACACTGGAAGTACATATGCATATGTGTACAAGAAAGAAGTAGAGATTTTTTTTACTAGTGTTAGTTCTTATTTGTCCTGCAGTGACATTTGAAATTTGCCTTTGAAATTGAAATATGTTAGAGATTTTCCCGATGCGAAAGTGGTCAATAATTTGGAAGGCCCTTCTGTCTTACATTAATGAATGCTGATCAAGTCCAATGTTTATATCTAGTTTTTAAAATGTTTTTCTGGAACTCATATCTGTATCAGTTGTTGTCTTGTATTCCCAATCTGAAACAAAATAAACAAAAAAATTTAAATATTTGGTTTGGCCAAAGAATGAATTATGTCCTTATTTATGATTTTAACATGAAGACAGTTTATATCAACCCTGGCCGAGTTGTGCCTTTGCCAATAAAAGACTATATAGAGGTACAGGTATCTGTCAACCCAAGTTTAGCCTGAAAGAGCCACCTCATTTTATACAAGCTTCCAAATCTCCACCAGATTATGATGGCCCTCAGTTACTACTAACTACAATGGGCTACAAGTTGTCTCTGTATGGAGTCAGTTATCAAAACTTCATATGCTTCTGTGGTTAATCAAAGGTAAATATTAACCTGTAGGTTGCCTGGGATTGCATTTATCACTTACATCATCTGAAGCACTGTAACTTTCCCAGCAGGTAAGAGCATTTTTAAAACCTTACCAATCTTTCTTTGTTTCTCTACATCAGGAATTTTAAGAGGCTACATCTACATTTTTGAAAACCAGGAACCTCCACATGCTAGCACATTTTAGTGACAGCCTAAGACTTAAGGTACAAACCAAATAGGACCTGCTAGAAAACTAGCTGGAGGACACAGAGGAAAATACAGCTAATGAAGAGCGACCTATACTTTGCAAGTGGGATCAAAAATTATCCTCCTATACCAAGACGGGAGAGTAACTGCAGGTAAAAAGTTGCTCAACCCCCCTAGTTTTTCTGAAATGAATCGGTGATAAAAAGATACAGATACAAAATGAAACAAAAATTAATAAGAGCCAGATTATAGGCTAACCCCCTAGGAATGAGCAGAAACAGAAAGCCTCTCTCCCTGCCAACCCGACATTTGCATAAATAAGAAAAAGGACACCACAACTCACTCAATTACAAAACAAGCGAAGATTTTAGTGAACTTCCTTATCTGCTATTTCTCAGAGAAATAGTCTCTCTTCAGTTTGACTTCAGAATCAATCACTGCTATAGAAGAGCACAGAATATGCTACACAAAATCAGAACACAAAGTGCCAAAGAATTTGTAAAAGATGTTCAAAACTTGAGAATCCTACTTTCTAAAACTTTTTTTCTGCTAGGAAAAAATCCCAAATCAGTGTCTTTGACATTCAAATACTATTCATTTTGGATGTAATTTAATAAGTCAGTCTTAAAATGTTGAGTCCAGCTTTGATAGTAAACACTTCAGACAAAATTATAAGATAAGGGTATCTACAAAGAAGTTCACATAGCGAGCTATGGCAGTACTATTCCCACCCTTCGTACATACAAATGAATATGCATAGGAATACATTACATAAAGAAATATTTCCAGAATTAAGTAAACCCAAACACCTGTTCTATAGAACATTTTTTCCTCAGCCCACACAAATGTGGCCTATCAGGTTCCTAACAAGTTCTTCCCACAAAAAAGAAGAATCAGTCAGGTGTTACTAGATCACAGCAAATTAAGTTCTACCCAATTATCCCAGTATGGAGCTAGGTATCTTGCATTTGACTTAAAGCATTCCCTGGAAGTATGAAAAAAATTAAGCAGTCATTTTAGCTGAAGGACCAGCAAGATGTCCTTCACCTGCAGGTGCTGCCCTGAATTTCAGCCAGCCAGATCTTGCAGAAAACTAATGCTCCCTTTCTAAACAGGGAGGGGATTGAAACAAGAGACTTTGGAATTTTTAGTTCCTGAGGTTGAGCCTTGGAAATGACACTTAACCTTATGCTGAATTCCTCCCTTCTTCCCTCTGTGCAAATGTCACACTTGCCTATCTCAAAGCTGCATACAAGATTATCTAAATGTTTTTAAAGTATACTCAGGGTGAAATTAAATTGATTATTACATTTGTAATTGTTTGGGATTTTTTTGTTTAAACATGATCTCACCACTTTCTCCAAGCATCCACACACCCACAACTTTCATATTTTCTCTGAATATAGGGAGAGATCAAATACATGACCACATCAACAGGAGTTGTGAATAATTCAAGTCCCTACATCTAGTCTAAACTTCTTTCAAGGCAGAGCTGGTGTTGGGACAAGCCAAACTCAAGAGTTTGAGGTATCACCTGAGGAACAAAACTAGCACAAGGAGAAGCCAGATCAGAAATGAGACTTATGAGGAGGAGATTCATATTAAGACCCTGGTACATGGCAGAAGAGAGAACTCCAGGAGCAAGCAGCAGATACTGCCATGAGTGGGAAGAACTAGGGAGGGAAAGAGATCTCTCTCTTGCTCCATACGCATTTAGAAAGTTGTGTTTAAATTCTATTAACGTTTCTTCTGTCAGCATCTTTCTTCGGCTTTCTTTCCTTTCCCCTTCCAAGCCACAATGTGGCTTAAGAAGGCATAGGGGTTTCTGGCATGATTTACTAAGACATCTTGGCATAGGAAGCTACAAGTCATCTACATAGGACACAGAAGTACTTAAAAGAAGCAAAGGAACTTACTAGGCAATCTCTCATGCCATTTATCAAAGCACTTGCAGGACAAATTTGAAGGCAGGTGAACCAATAAACCCCAGCAAAGCAGCCACCAAGAGAGCATTCTGTTTTACTGAATGGATTTGTAGCCTTTCCTCCCATCCCATTGCCCTGCAAAACATACACACTTCAACTTACTGGCTCTTATCTCACTCTCTACTATCATAAATCAGAGGTTGGAAAAGCTAGTGGAGAGCTGAACAATAGGGTTGGAAATAATGACCTTTGTGTGTAGTAATTGAAAACTACAGAGGGTTCAGAGTGCAGAATGGACTTCTGGACACATCTATGCTGGGAGCTTTGAAGCCTGAAATCATCCACTCTAGGCTTACATAGCAGCGTGGGCAAATTGTACACTGGCGTAGGTTAAATAACTGTAGTTCGCAGCATTAGTAGGTAATTACAGAATCAAAAATACTATACAGATATACTATTGTCTTATTTACAATAGCATGGGTGGTTTTTCCCCCCTCTTCTCCTGGGACAGCCACTGTTTGTACCCCCCGTTAGGACATAGCAGTTGTAGAAGCATCCAGAGCAGCTACTGAGACTGCAGGGTCTGCAAACAGCTTCAGGAGGCAGCTTTGCCTTTCCACACCCAATGCTCCCACCATCACACTGTGCAGACAGAAATAACATTGGAAAAATTTTAAAAAAATTCCAAGTGTAGTTAAAGTAACAATCCGAGCATTTAAAGCATAATTTTCTGTTACTACCTCACCCTCTCTATCATTTTATTAACAGTAACTACCATACGATTGTCCAGGCACAGGTTACATCACTCAGCTGTAAAAAACTCTTTGCGCTGCAACTTCTGTTTTTACCACCATAAGTGAAACAACAGCATCAGTGGCTTCTGACTCTGGTTTAACTTTCTAACGTATTCCATAACATCCTTATTCTCCACCTTCAGATCACTTAAGTTAAGAAAAAAAAACAAAACAAAACCAAATTTAAATGTCTTGGCAAGCTCACAATTAGAATGTCACAATCCTTTTGCCTGCTACACCTTTCAGTATAAATATATTATCAACGCCTTTGTCTTTGCAGTCAGACAGCATTTCTTTCAATGAGACAATTTATCACCAAAAGACTGAATGCTTTTTGATTTTTCAGTAATAATACATTTCCTTCAATGGAAAAGACACTGTCTTCATAGGCAAATAAAATGCTCCTGGGGAAGGCTTCTGTCTTCCGCACAGTTCACCAGGAGGGCACTGCATTTGGTACCTGGATGTTTCTATATGAAGCAGTGCTAAAATCAAGTTTCTAAAGGTTTTTAAAAAATTAAATTAAAATCCATTAAATTGCAAACACACTTACTGCAAGGGAATGAAAAGGCCAATAAACAGAAACATACTAAGATAAAACATTTCAGAATTAGATTACTAAGTGAAAATGTTAGCAGAGTAAAAGAATAAATCTGAAGCCACATCTTTTCAGGGTGGAAAAAAAAAAGCATTTGATTTTAAAAACTGCAGTATTACCATTTTCATGGAAAGTAACATCCCATCTGCAATATGCTCCACTTTTTAAACACATAACTTTTCAGGAACAGTTTGGGGATGCTGCCACATCACACAATATTGTCCTAGTCTACCACCACCTAATTAAGAGCTTAATTAACACATCAATAGACCAACATGTTAGCTTGTGTTAGAAACCCATTTAAGCTATATTTGTCTGAAATTGTTGCAAATCAGTGCTAGGACCACTAAAGTTAGCGCTAAATTTCGAATTCTGTAAATTAGAGATGGTGTTAGAGAAAGCTAACAAGTAGAGCTTATAGCCACCTGCAGAAGCAAAAATCCTATCTAAACTCTTCAACCACAGGCTGCAAGAATATTTCTCTTCATCATTATGCACCATGAAACACAACCACAATTAGCCCTGTTAGCTTTCTTTTCCTTGGCGTCTTCAACAGGAATTATTTTCCTCTTCCAGGAGAAACAACTTTCCCCCATCTTAGCCTTGCCAAGTAAAAGCCAACAAGCCCATCCCTCCCCAAGTACTTCACCTTTGCTTATTCCAGCTGTTTGCCTGTCTTACCAGTTGAATTGAAAACTATGAAACTTCAGAAATAGTTTTTTTCCTAGGAAAAGGTTGATCTCAAACAGTTTTCCCCTAGGATAGCTACAAAAACATAGATTGGATGTGGTTCTTTTACACCAAAGCCCTAGCTTTTCATAAGAATATCCAAATGTGACTAATTAGTTTTTTTTTAATATATAGTAACGTAAAGATTTATAAAGAACAAGTAACTTGCTTACATCTTAACAGGAAAAGTTTGTTTTAAAACTGAGATCAGAACTTTGCTCTTTATATCCTAATATCTATATACAGGTCCCTCAGATTAGTAAAAAAATGTATTTCTATTAAAATTTTAACACCATCTTTCTCAAGATACTGCACAAGAGGAAATAAATTACACCTGCATCCTCTGAAGAGCATATTATTCACAGCAGAATTTTTATTATGCTTTTAAAGACTTAGCTAATATTTGCATTTTATTGCTATGGAAAAAAAAAGCAGAATAAAAATAAGAAAATCTAAGTCCCTTGACTCAATTTTAATTTGAAGCAAAACAACCCTTTTGATCTTAAAATTCTTAGAACTGCACTGTTTCATAACAAGGAAACCATCAGGAACAGAGTTGTAGAAATACGGTGCCCATCCTCTTAAGGCGCATCTGTGAATTCACTTTTGACAGACAGAGCTGATTTTATTTCTCTCTGTGCTCTGTTTATGCACAGCAATATTTGTTACATATGAAGGCTACAGTACAGTGATAACGTAATTTAGACTTCTATCATGCCAGCCTCACATGACAGCGTTGTCTCCACATTACCATCTCAGCACCATTAGTTTTATGCTTTAAGACCTAAGAGCAGGCTCTAAATCAGGCTCTGCTTCCATACTTCCTATACTCCACACAAGCATTCAGTGTTGCTTGCTAAACCATTTGAAGCAATTTTGATTACAAATGATTACAGAATGTAATGCCAGACTACAGTGGAATGTCTGTAAAGTGTAGCACGTCTATGAAACCTTATGAACAATGTGAAAGCTGGAAAACTACGGAAAAAAATCACCACCACCAAAACAAAACACAAAATTTAAGCACTGAACCTGGGTGGGCTCATTTGTATTAGTACAAAAAACAGAATAGAAGAAAAAAATGAAAACACAAAATCCTTTGAGGGTAAATGAAGAGAAAAAAAGTCAAAAGGAAAAAATAATATAGCTTTAAAGACAGAACATGGCATATAAGCTGGGCCCCCAACTGCAGCAGGTAGGCACACAGGGAAAGGGCAGTTGTCAAAACCCTGACATCAAAGTAGGGAAAGGAAACCAGAAATGCTGTGTTTAGAAATGCCATCGATACAATCTCCATATCACATTTATATACAGTTTAAGACATGCCACAGAGGTTTAAAAAGAAAAAAAAAAAGCAGCTACATGCAGTGGCTCTAACCTATACGGGACACACAGCAAGGAATTGAGTTCCCTGCGGCCTGCCATTTAAGAAAACATAACTGTCATAGAACAGGTACTAGACCACGTTACTTCCTCAGACTTAGGAATCCAGCCCTGCCGCACTTTTCTCAAACCTTTGTCAGCCTCTCCCACAGCTAAAGAGCTTCTGAAGAACCATCCATGGTTCCTGCTCTCTGGGAAGTACACAGACTGTGTCTGTAGTGGAGCCAGCCATGATTTTAGGGGGATCTGACCAGGTGTTGGAAACACAGGATAACAGTAATTTTGAAGGAGCAGGCCTGTGCAACACAAAACAGAAAGACAGTAAAAACTGTTTGAAATGCAGATGTTGAGGGTTCTGATTGCTAGAAGTTTTAGTCTTGCACTTGGGTCAGTTGCAAGGCATTTGAAAGAAGGCAGACTTGCTTCCTGCCATTTTATCCCCGTTGGTAAGGAAACAGGTTGCCATGTGTAATGATAACCATATGAACTGTAGTAAAATTAGAAGAAGCCAGAGTTCAAACTGAAGATTATAAACAGATATGGTGGAGATGTGGCTGAACAGGCAACTCATTTCAACAACAAGACTACATGTACTGATAGCTGAAGGCCACAGCAGAGGAAAAACAAGCAGGTAGCTGCAAACTCTACACCTTCATTGTCCAGCTGCAAAAGCAGCTTTATCAGCAGTTCAAAGGAGGGCTGGACAGCATGAACTGAAGCAGCCACACATTCACATCCAGTCCTTGGCACAAGGATTCCCTCTGGATTCGGACAGGCGTGCAAGCGTTTGCAGGGCTTAAGACAGACCAGGGAATGAGGGAGCTGAGGATCTGCCATGACACCCGTGCTTTTGGGGAGGCATGTGCAAAGGCCAGGACAAGTGGCAGGGTCACAGAAGGGCAGCTCTGCTGGTGCTTTTGCAGTATGCAGGGGAGTATTTCCTCTGCCCTTCCAAAAGGAATCCCCCTCCTTACTTAAACCGAATGCCACAAATCAGGAGGCTGCAACTTAAAATGCCAACCGGAACAGAAATACATCCTTGACTTTAGTATTATCTGTTTTTATTTTACTCAAACATTTTTTTCCATCAGGAGAAGCCATACAGGAATGCTGAAAGATTATCACGTTATTCACTGACGGTTAAGCACGGGAATTTCTATTCTACTTGGCACGTACAGCAACTGACACAAACCACAGGGGATTTGCTCTTTGGGGTTTTTTTTGGTAAAATTTCACCTGCTACGTGTTAAGCTACCAAACATTTACATACATGCACATACAGTTACAGAAATTCTTCTGAAGTATGTGCCATTGATCTGTCACATGCAGGCTGGAGTTATCTGGCCACAGGCGGGATTGACTGTAACGCTGTTCAAATTTAATATTCCAAATGGTATTGGAGTGAGATGCGAAGTAACATTTAAGAACACGTTCTAATGTATTTGATAAACTTGATTATTACTGACAGATTTTCAATGTATTTTTTTTTTAAAAGTATAGATTTGACCATCCAGGTGTCAGATGAATTTTAGAAGAAAAAGCTCAGGCTTTGTGAACTGTAAAGTCTACCCTGTACGTGATCTAGTTTGATCTTCCAAAAATATCCCTTCTTTTCCCATGATGAAACCGTACATCTGAGCACACTGAAAACATGTTGCTGCTCTCAAAGTATTTTTACACATTTACAACAATTTTCTTTATTTCCCTATCATGTTACAATTTGACATATTATCAGCTTCAAAACAAATTTTTCTGTTACAGAATCTTACATCATTCCTTACAGCATCACTTTATTTGAAATTACATGATGTAATTATTCTGAATATGAAAGCAAGTTAGTTAATCAGAGGGCTCCAAAAGTGGAGGCTTGCCCTTTAGAGATGTTCACTGCATTATTGTTTTTAACAAGCAAAGTAATATAGTAAGATATCAATCATACTTTTACAAAAAAAATGCACATGAAAATATTTTAAGAGCCCAGCCTAAGATTTTACAAAACAAAATAGAGATCTGAGAATAACTTGCCTACTTTTTTTTTCTTTCTTTCTTTTTGAGGAAGATAATTGAGAGATATGTAACAAAACAAACTTCAACCAGACTTTAAAGTAGGAAAAATCCACTGATTCCATTTCATTTCTGTTTGGTATCACAAATATTGCTGTTTCAAGCTCTCCTGCTCTTAACTTTCCTTACCCCAAAGGAAGCAAGGGTGAAAACAACCTGGCCCACTGCTATGTGACCTTCTGTTTTCCTTTAGAGGAGATGAAGAATAGCTGATGGGAAAGCTCATGTTGCACGGTTAAACACATGTCTCTGAGGCATGTATCTTAGCAGACATTTAAAATGGGAGCTGCCACCATGGCCAGGTAGGAGGCAAAGTAACGCCAAGGCGTCCCACTTCAACAACGTACCGAGTCCAATAAAGCGCTGGAGGCACACAAACATAGCAAAGTATGTGGAAATTGAGATCCTGCTACCATGGCCGCTAGCTCACCCTAAGAAATCATTCATGTGGTTTTTAGGATCTACTGCTGTTTCCAGGGTCAATTCTGCACTGTGCAACAGATTCTCAGGTTGTCTTGGGGATTACTAGAGCATCAAATACCAGTGGCATTCTAAAGCACGCTTTGGCAAAAATATTTATCTGCAACAAACTTGCTTCTCAGACGACAGCACAACAGTAATTGCAAAGATGTATGTGCAATAGCATCAGGATGTCCCATTTCTTACACAAATATGCATTCATCACACTTAAACAAAACGTCATCCATGTTGATGATAGATGAATCTTTTTGTAAGCAATAATTTTTTTATTTTCTGCAACACATTCCAGTGGCTTTCTAAATGTGCCATGCATTTTCCTGTGAGAAAGGTAAATAAATATCTGACAGAGAAGATTAAGTCAGCTATCACTTCAGTTTGCAGGACTAAAGCATACCAAAGATCATTTTGCTAGATTTCTGAGTGAAGTATGAATATAACTTCATTTTCAGCAATACGCATCTGCTGAGAATATATTTAATGCAGGTGAGTTTTGTTATCAGTCTTCCGGTGGTGCCTATTAGCAGCAATGACGTAGCTGACTAAAGGCAGACATCTGTGACTCAGAAAAGAAACTATGGGTTTGAGCTTATTATGTAATATATACCCTTACTTCAAAAATGCTGTGCTGTTTCTATGTTTGGCCTTCTTTTGAAGAAAGTTTACTGGTCAAGAATAATAAAAATTTGGGAGTTTGAGAGCAGGAAGAATCTCAAACAAGCATCTTCCTTCCTTGACTAGCTAGGTAGAATACAGGCTGAAAGGATACACAGCTTTTGCACAATTCCAAATGTAAGCAGGCACATATTCAATCTAGCTCTGACCAACAGAGATGGTACGGCAGCATTTCCCTCAGGAGTACAGTTTAGAAACCTGCCAAGCAATTTCCAGAACTCCTATAATGCAAAATGATGTAACATTCAAAACATCAGCATTACATGCTTTCTAGCCTCTCCAGTTTATTCTCTTACTGTTTAGCAATATCATTCATTTGTTCACATTCAGTGTGGAAAGGGCTCTGCACAGTCAGAAATCTTACGCAGGCTGCTAAGGCTAGAATTAGGACTTTGATCCCTTCTCAGATCAAATTCTCTACATCATTACAGAGAACATACATTTTACTTATACGTGTTCTCAATGGTCTTCAGATTACTTTAAGAATGCGTTGCTCATTAACCTTCAAAACCATATTTTATTTCCAATCACTTCCCTAACTGTAAATAATTTCAATCTATTAAAAATAGAGATCTATTACTTATTAAAATTGAAAACAAACTAGTTTAATTTGTCAGAAAAAAGAACTGACAATCTTGCACATTTGAATCCTACAAACGTACAAGTTTTCCCCATCTCTCTTTGAGTACACTCCCATGGCAGGCGAAAACTAGTTCGATAGTCAGGCTTCAGCCTCATCCAGCAAATGCTTTTTTGGCAGTTTAGTTTTTTAGGACTGCAGTCAGAAGGGGCAGCATAGAATAAAACTTTCTTGAAACTAAGTCATATGACCAGATGAAATTTCTACCTGAGAGTATAGGCTGTACCAGCACTATCACTAACTCAGTCAGAATAAGGTTAGATAACTTAGTCCTTTCTAGTCAGCGTTCTTTGTCAAGTAACACAAGATTTCAGCCTACTCTTCAAGAAAAATAATCTTAAAACCCTGCAGAGTATATTTAATTTACATGGACTTCTTTGAATAACAGCAATAGAATTATGTACTTGATGAAATGTAAAAGTACTGACTATTAAACAGGTACTAATTGCTTCAAAGTTGGCACTTGAGACTGGTGTCATTAAAGGGCACTAAACGTCGCTAAGGTTGATCCTTTGTACAGTTTGAACAACTATCTTTGCATTTAAATAACTTACTACTTCTTCCATATGAATTAATCATACCTTGGTAAAAATAAAAACTCAGGAGAAGTAGACACACAAAACATTTGTAGATGAAGATCAATAAAGCAGGATACAAACCAGTCAAAGTTGCCAGTAAAAATCAGCAAGTATTAATTTTCAGTTGAACATCTTCAGGTGCTTCATACCACATGGTTAAAAAAATCTCTTAGCCACCATTTTCTTGATGGAAATAACTTACAAGCAACCAATCTGTAAATATACTTTAAGCTCCCTCATCCACCTTTGTCACATAAGAGTGTGCAGCAGCATAACAGATGGCTATCAAGGAAATAAAGCAGCGTGCAAACTGGTTGTAGATATTTGTTAAGTTTGAAGAGTCATCTATATCTTCAACAAAATTTATTCTAGTTTTCCATACTGAAACCCACAGTAGTTGGTCATATATATAACCAAGAAACTGGGCTCTAAACGAGTAACCAACACATTATTTGTAGGTAATGCTAACTGGTAACAGGTGCAACAAATGATCACAGAAGTCACTGGCGAACTAAAAAAATCCTCACTACCAGCTGTCTTCATTAAGGGCTGGTAGAGATGCCCACCTTGCCACCCTGGGCACCCTCAGAGAGCCCAGCACTTGTCAGGCAATGGGAATGTCCCCCAGCATCCTCCCAAGCCATGAGCAGACAGAGGCTCTTCTAGAGGGAAATCTGGGGCAAGGGGAGAAGCCTAGGGATAGCTACAAAAGATGACCAAAGTGGTAGGTAGTTTACACAAACATTTCTCTGTCTAAACACTTTCTAAGTCAGTGTCCTGTTACCTTAAAAACAAACAAACCAACCAACCTACCAAAAACAACCCCAAAACACTCCTCAGTACAACCAAATCCTGAAAGGAGAAGGAGGGAAAGAAAAGTCAAAATTGTTTTATAGGATATGCCGTGATAAGCAACACAAATAAACATCCTAATAAAAGGAGATGCACTTTCAGAGCTTTGGAGTCTTCAGCTAAGGAAATGGTGTTAGATGTAAAGAAAAAAATAACCCACAAAAAACCAAACCAAAACTAAACCAACAGAAAACCAAACTTCAGTCTCTACCATGTTATGATTAAAAAACTCCATACCTACACATTTTCCATGACCAGCGAAACAGATAGAATATCATGTATGCTCACCCAAAGTGTTCGAAGTAGGTAGATTAGGTAAATTCAGTTTAGCTAAGATGAGTCTAGTCACTGGGGACAGATAAAACCATTGTTAGGAGGCAGGGAGACCTAGATGAAAACTATTATTCATGGAAGTGAGGCTTAAACTTACAGGTGAGTTGCTGAGAGGTTTGACAGAGGTTTCCCTCGTTCCTCAAGCCCACAGCCACCCTCCCCTTACAAGCAACTTCTCTCACACTGGTGAGTTTGCAAAAGTATTTCTAGAAATTTCAAGAAATTCAACTAGAAAACTGGAAAAAACCTAGGACCGATGAGCTAGCATTTTACCTCATGCATTTCTTCTCTACATAGAAGAGACAATAATAGAATTTTTAGCAGCTGTTTGCCTCCATTTAATCTGATTAACATCCAACACTACACTGAGGAAAACAGCATTTTGATATAGAAAAAAGTGCCTACAAAATTCCAAGTCTGAGACCTTGAGCTCCTAAAAAAAAGTACTCCCTTTAATATACTAAACTATTATTCTGCAACAGAAACTACAGAAGAGTCAGACTCAGAATTCTGTTTCATTTCTTGCTTTTCAGTAAACTGCAGGTTGAATCAAAGACACAGAACAGTTTGCAAGTAAACAAGTTGACAGAGAAAAGGTCAGATTGCTATAGAACAAACCTGCTGAGACTTTCCCTTGTCATTGAGATTCAGCAGAGAGCTTTATGTCTTGGGAAGGAAGGAATATATAATCACAGGTGGGAAAGCTGCCAAGAAGAAAGTCAAGAGGAAGGGAAAAAGGAGATAGTTACCAATTTTGCTTGCTGCTTTTGTTTATTATTTTATTTTAGTTTAAATGGAATATTTAATTCTGTCACAACATCACATTTAAATATGGGGAAATTAGTCAAAGGCAGTTTACATTATTTTGGCTAATGTTAACATTTTTTCTATGTGCTGTTCTTGTTTTGAATTTGTTACTGATTCAGAAGATAATTATTAAAAAACCTGTCCTGAGCATGAAAATAAGTGTTTATTCAGTATTAAGAACTTCCTAGTTTTCAAATCAAAGAAATAAGCAGAATCCTCCAACAGACCTACTTGTGCCTCTAGTGTCTTTTAAGTCCTGATATTTTACATATAAAGAGTCAAAGTGACCTGAAGTAAGCACCATTAACTAGGCAAGAGAGACACATACGCCCCATCACATTATTTATGTGGGTTTGCATGAAAAACAGATATTAAATAAGTCCATAGAGAAACCTATAAATGCTAATAGACTGCTTTAAGGATTAAAGCCAGGAATGTTCTTCCTTGTTGTCAGAGCTTCCTGAAGCCTACCCACAGAGGGCTGGGGTGTGGGCAAGAGGAAGCTTGATGAGACCAGGGCAGCCTTCTTTTGCCCTTTGCCCCATATGAACAAAGGTCAGGTTCTCCACTCCTTCAATTCCTCTGCTTCCAGCACTTCTAGAACCAAAGCCGAGAAGGAAGAATGGAAGTGGAAGGAACCAATCGGTTTAGGGCTGGATTAAATTGCATAAGAAGAAAGATGGGAAAATATGAGGTGATGGGCACCTATCTACTTTTTCACATCACTTCATGCACTTAAGGACCTGTGACTTGTCACTTGGACATGGACAGATTCGAGGCAACGCACTGTCATCAGAACTGTTGCTCCATCTAATTTCAAAAGGTAAATAAGACAGCTGGGTAACAATCTTACCAGTTACTCACAAAGCTGAACAATAAAACTCATGTAGTCTTCTGGCAAATGTGCTACAGATTAAAGATGGTCATAATTTCTTTGAAGAAAGATAGCTGAGAGGTGGTGGTGCTTCTTTTATTGGAGGTGTTTGGATAATTGGTCATTTCCAGCAATTAACCCAGAAATGTCCTATTTTTCAATGAGACAAGAATCTCATTTGCGTGTTCCCAAAGACAACAGGGTATTCTGCTCCCTGTGGCTTTTAAATGGTGCAAAGTTAACCTTATTTGTCCCTGCAAAAATATTTCACTCACATTTCCAAACGAGTTACCAGATCTTCCTTGCAATGGAAAAAGGTAAAAATGTGCAGATACCGAAGAGACGATTGCAATCTCCAGTCCTGCACTGAATTTAATTTCCTGCAACAGCTGCACAAGAGTATTGGGATAGGAGAAGATTTAGAGTTTGGTGGATACCAGATAGATTTTCTTTCCATGTTTTGCTTACAAATATACGCATATAAAGCTTTATATTTTATGCTGAAAATTCAGGATTTCAAATGCAATATCTTCCTATGACAAAAAAATTCTGTGTATGCTACTCAAGTAGTATTTTCAGATCACAGAACCTTTAAATTACGTTTAGCCCTCCAAAAGCCTAGGGCAGCTCTAACTCCATGATCAAGCTTCTTCTTGTGGCTCGCAGTAAACCAAATTCCATACCTAAAAATTTCTCTCCTCTAAATAGCATATTTGAAATCCACATGGCAGAAGGATTAATCAACAGGAAATTCCTCTGCCTCCCCTTTGCTAAGGCTTGTGTGTGTGGAGGGGAGGAAATACATAAAAAAAAAATAAATCAATCATTTTCCTGGGGAGGTCCAGAAACCACTTGAACTTACCTCATTGCAGCATTCAATATGTCCTTGTATTCTATTCTAAAGATTGTGTGAATCAGACCTGGAGCTACGTAAGAATTTCTCCTCTTTTTAAATCTCATTAGTATTGCCTTCACCACCTCTCAGAGGTGCTACCCTAGTTCTCTCAGGTCTCCTTCAGCTCTTTCTTGCAATGCTCCACTTTGAGCCGAAGCATTAACAATAGTAGTTATTCACTGCATTATCAAATACGTTGTTATGTCACTTTTAACTATGTTGTTTGATTCTCCCATTACGCAAAATTATTGGGTAAATGGGAGGAAAAAGAGAGGGGCATCACTGCTGAATTGTGATGTGCGTGTTGAAGAAAACCCCCACGACTGTAAGGCCCAACAGGTTTTCATTCTGCTGAACTGGGACCTATTTAAAACAAAATGATACATTTAAAATGATTTCCTAGTGGATTCGATTAGAGAAATAAATTAATGACTGCTATTAAATAAAACATTTTGGCACTGAATATTATGGTAGCTTGATTTGCATAATTTAACAGTTGCAGGGACTTCGGGAAATAACAATGTAAATGAGCGCTGAAAGCGTGCAGTAATGAAAGAGCAGATTTTACCATGCATAAGACTCTCCCCCATGATTTTATTTTAAGCTTATCTTCTCAGTTCTTAATTACTTTTGTAAATAAAGGTTAAAACAATTTGTTGTCAACACCTCTGTTGTCACTTGATTCTGGTGGCTTTATTTACAAGTTTCTCTTCCCATCGCTTTTCCATAAAGGAAAAATTAAACTGTGAATATAGAAGAGGAAAAATCCTCACAGCTGGTAAATATTAAAAATATGTATAAAAAGCCATTATTAACAAACTATAAAATAGCATTTTACTATTTCCTGTCAGCCAAACCCCGAGGAACACAGATATTTCATATAATTAGGAAAGCACTCATTCAAATCATAATTGCAAAATAACAAGTGTTTCACAAATAATTTTTTTTTTAAAAGTATGGATTTTCAGTTGCAGTTCATCAATTCTACTTGGTTTCAAAAAAAAATTCATGGTAGTGAAATGCATAGGTCAATACCTATGTGGCAATCCACGACACGATTGTTAATTTTTGCATGTTCATAGCAATTAAATACACTGAGTTATTCTGCTCCTTAAACAGTACTACAACTCTTTTTCAACATCTGATTTTGATACACCAGATAACTTGACTTTGAGTTTGTCCTCACTAGCTGACAGAAAAAGCACAAAAAAAAAAATCAAGATATTTTCAAGGCTTCATAAAATGTCTAAGTCTAACTGACTGCCCCATTAACATGTGAACGAGCAGACGCTTAGTTTCCAAGTCCTGCTTTTAGTGCCATAAATAAGGGCAGGTAAACATTGAGCTAAGTGCTCTCTCAACAGGATCTCAGTCAAATCCGAGAGCTCCAATTTAACAAGACAACGCGTCACCTCCAACTTACTGCACACTGGGTTTGTACAAGGCACATTGAGCAAGCCACGTAAAACAAGTTATCTGAAACCGCATTGCACAGCAGCTCACTGGTATTGCTGCCCACAGTGGTTCTATCCACTCTAGCATAAAGAAACAACTCCTGCTATGGAGGATCATGTGCATCTTCCGGGACTGCACCGATTACTTCCATACAAATTCACTCCCCACTTTCAAAATTAAGAAACCAAAGAAGAAAAAAAAAAGCTGCAGCCACAAGCTTAATAATAAGCCTTTCAAATTAAATTTAATAGACCAACAAGTACAATGATAAGCTTCTGATCACAATCCCTCCAGACTGGACTTGTGAATTAATGCAACTAATGCGCTTTTTGCTTTATGGAATGTGATTCAGACTAATCCCACCAAAAAAACAGTAAAAGTAAAGGTGAGGTCATGGACTATAAGAGATCACAATGCAATACAAAAACGCCTGTGTACAAAATCAGAAACGTAATGTAGTTCTGGTCATCAGAACAACAAACTGGAACGTATAATCTAGCTAGATCGATAGTATAAACCGGTTTCCTTACATACATGCACACATATATTTACATGCATACAGTTTCAGAACTTTTAGATTATTATTTTAGTGGTTTAGGTCAATGAAAGGCACTGGGTCTTTCTCAGTGGAATTTGAGGTTCCTTTGACAGATAACCTTAACCAGCCTGCTGTAGAAATAAGGTTGCTTAGGAATATCTCAACGGTATAATAACGAAAAACAAAGTTAGATGTTACTTAACAGATTAATGCAGTGGAAGTAAATTTATTAGAAGCAATCTGTCATTGCAAATTTCACATCTGTTCCAAAGGCAAGACAGGGTGGTGGGTGGTTTGGGTTTTTTTAAACCTTGTACTGTCAGAAGACTGACATCTTATTTGCTTCATTCTTGCTCATGAAACATCTTGAAATGCAATGATTTATCCTTTAAGATAAAAAGCTTTAAAGAAAGCACTTTCTGGAATCAAATATTTTTAAAAAATCTTTTTTTTTTAATAAATGTACAAACAGTTTAGAAAAAAAATAATTAAAAGAATAGTTAGAGAAATATAACAAGTGAAAAAAACACCACCATACCACCACAAATAAACCCCAACACCCCCCCCCCCCCTTCCCAAAAGGTCAATCAATCCAGGATTCTTTCTGAAAGGAAAGTTATCCCATTAGCCAGACTTCATCCACCTAGGAATATATGCACTCCAGGCATGCCTCAAAGTCATGGTCAGCTGAAGTAACCTGCTGAGCTGTTGGGAAATCCTTTCCCTTCTCATGCAGGCATAGCAAACTTCACAGGTCTAGAGTAACTGTTATGAATAACAAATCCAACATTTATTACTTGAATTGTTACTTTGAGTAGCTGTTTCAAAACAAAGTTTTTGACAGTGAAATTTAACATTTGGTGTCTCCTTCGAGCAGCAGCAAAAGGCACAGCTGTTGCTTTTGATGTTTTAATATCTTTACTCTAGCCTTTGACTTAGCTATTAATGCAAGAGAACAAGCAACATGGTAACAGAAGCTGTAAGCTAAAGGGTTTTCAACAGTTATTTGATTTCTGAAAATAAAATGAAACTTGATCAGTAAAAATAGAAGTGATTGAAGATGGAAAAGTGACACTAGAAACATTGACAGCCTAAAATAATGATGACTAAAAATGCCTTCAAAGCCAGGCTAATTAAAAAGTTTGCTGTGTATAAAGGATTCAAGACTGACTTTTCCCAGTTCCTACAATTCTATTTTGTTTTATTAAGGTTTCTCTATCTAAATTTGAAAGTAACCTGAGGTGCAAAGTGAATTGAAAAATTATGAATTCTCCAAATTAACCTCAAATTCAGTTCTTCACATTTTGAAAATTGTTGAAGTACCATGCAAACTAAGAATATCATCACTGAAAAAAAGAAGTTTCATGTATAATGATGTTGAGTACAAATGAAGATCCCTAGGGGTAAGCAGTACTAAAAAACACCCAGAAAACTATGACAAATTGTTAACCACAGCTTTTACAGTGAAGACCTTCAGATGTCAAGAACCAGCACCCCCAAATCAAAAGCAAAAGGAAAGACAGGCATATCAGTAGACCATCAGCATTTGAAATGGGGTGCAGCTGTCAAGCTGTTGGATTATATGTGGTCATGAAAAGCCACAGCACAGGTTTGCCCTGACACTGGTGCGATTTGCTCTGGCCAGCCTCCTTTGAGGTATCTCTTCAAACAACATCTGGATTTGCTTGGCTCTGTCATTCTTAAAAGGGTTCAAAGCACATGTATGAAAAAGCCTATGCAAGCACAAAAACTGACCTTCTTCACCTTTCCATTTTTCTATTTTCTGATCTTTCTAGTCCCGCTTCTTTAGTAGAAAAGAAAACTATAACAGGGTTAGGAACAGCATGGGGCATGGACCTCAATGTAGTCTCTAAAGTAAAATCTGCTGTCTTAAGTACATTTCAAGAAAAAATTGTCTGCCAGGAATTCATCTTTAGATGTTTTTACCCAACAAGGAGATAAAATTTAAAGGCTGAAAAATAACATGTAACTAAACTTGACACCAATATAACTACGTGCTCAAGCATACAGTTTCTTCACACACGGACCACTGGCAAACTCATCAGCAAACAGTTTGTATATAACGTTACACACACACACATAGAGCTTCCTTCCCCCATTATGACGGGTATCACTGGCAGGATGGGTTTTGGTCTTTCTAAATGCTCAGCTAAAACAACAGGGATGACAGTTTCCATGAGTTTGTTTACTCAGCTTTGTCATGAAATGTTCTTCCATCTGGTCATTATCTGCTTGTTAGAGATGTC
The DNA here is from genome assembly GCA_013399095.1 of Psophia crepitans. Taxonomy (NCBI): domain Eukaryota; kingdom Metazoa; phylum Chordata; class Aves; order Gruiformes; family Psophiidae; genus Psophia; species Psophia crepitans. Next base: position 330,969 of record VWZZ01007739.1, on the reverse strand, counting down.
AGTTTTCTACTCTTCATCACTAAGCAATAAATATTCATGTTGGTAAGGGGTAACTGGATTTTTTATTTTTTAGTTATTTTGAGTTTTCCTATTTCTCTCTTTGGACAATAAATTTAAACTTGTTTTGGTAAGACCTCAAAAAAAAAATCAAATGCTTTAGCAAGCATTCATTGGGAAGAGTAGGTAAGGGGAAAGGACATTTGAAGAAAATAACCAAAATTTTTGAAACAAGAAGTAAATATTCTTTATCAGTTCACCGAATCCTACAAAATAATTTGAATACAACCTACGAAATACACATTATCAAAACGTTTGCTTTTGTTTGTTTTTTAATTTACTTTAAGCACTGGAAAACTTTTGAATCATTAGACAACAGCTTTAAATAAAAACTTCATCTATTTAAATAGGTACATAATCACACACATGTTGTGATTTTGCCTGCTGTACCAGCTTCTCCTGCACCCTAGTATTAGCTCTGCAGTTGCAATAATTCATAGTCTTTAAAAAGATATATACATATCCAATTTTGATCTAGGTATAGTACTGAATACACGTTTCCCTTAAGAAAGCAAAAGAAATGAGAAAACAAAAAAGCACAGCTGGGTATCCTCCAGCTCATTTACAAATACCTTGAGTAAAACCTGAATTTTACAAGTATGAGCGTAACTATACAACAATCTTTTTCCAAAGAAAATAGCCACACCAGTGTAGAAGGACCATGCCAAGCCTTCATATGATCATTCTGAAGCAGGACATATTACATATTTATCACTTTCGTATTTAATAGTTGATTATTTAAAAATTAAGATAATTAGCACCATTGTTATCTTTTTTTATAAAGCAACAAAATATAATCTCAATAAAAATATACCAACTTCACTGGGTTAAAAAGGTGAACTGTACTTTTTACGTTATAGTGTACAAACTACACTTATCTAAAAAAACCCCTGAAACCAGCCAAAAACCAAAAGCCTGAAAAAAGTCATTTTAATAAAGTAAAGAGCTATTCCACACCAGCATAACCATCTTCATCTGCATCCAAAAATACCACCAATAAAAATTATGCTGTTGGCAAAGGCTGAGCGTGCTGGATATGCTTTAAAATACTACCATGCTAAGTAATGCATTCTTTAATCCACTACATAAATTAAAACCACATAGGATAAAGATTTACATTCACAAGAGCCCCAAACCGCTCCAAAAGAAACCAAAAAAACAAAGTAGGGTTAGAAAATTTCATTTCAAGGCCATGACTGAATAGATGATGGTAAAATCTGACATCACAGCCCTTTCAACAGGAGGATTACACACATACTGCCATTCCCAGGTCAATGCCGAAACACAAAATGAGGTTTCTCTCTCCTGCAGTCCACTACCTCATTCACCACACTCCTGCTTAGACAAAATAAACCAACCTGTGGAATTTACACACCCAAAATAGTAAAATTCCCCCCTACCATCTAAAAACCCAAATTCCTAAAAACCAGTCTGTCCTTCCCTTTCACCCAGCTATAGTATATCAGGAAGAGTTAGTGCACAAAAGCAAATTTGAGCATTCGTTTTTACTCTGAAAGAATTCATGGCGAGGTGTTCTTTTTATCTTTTTTTTTTTTTCCACCTTACATACACACATGCAATTTATGGAATAATTTGCAATTAAAAAAAAATTCATACAAGCTACTAACAATCAGAACTGTGCTACTGCAAAGCAGTGTGAAACAATGCTAAAGGCAGTGAAGAACACATTTATTACTATAACTGAACACACAAAATCCTGAGGACAAGTAGCCAAAATAGAAACACAGGTAAACCACTTCAGGTAGCAAGCCCCTGTTTTGTACGACCAAACACAACAGAGCAAACTAATGCTAAACCACAGTTACATGAATAAAAATGAGTGAGGATACCTGCAAGCTGTACAGCTAAGCAGATCGGCAGGGCAGAAATAATCTTCCATATTCAAAAATACCAACAACTTCGTAGAAGAACAAGAGTGAGAGTGTGCATGTGTGTGTATATATATATGCAGGCTTCTAGAGACCACCCACTGCCACTTGTGAAGCCAATTTATGGTGTTAATTTACACACAGCTGATCCCTATATTCATGTGATGGAGAACACTTACCACAACAGTTAAACATGTCCCCATGTCATGAAGAGAAAGCTTCCACTTACCTAAAATAAAGAAAAAAAGAGAGAAGATTAAAATAATATATTAGGTAATCAATGTTACAGATCTGACATGTAGGGGAGAAAAAGAAGTTTTACTTCATTCAGTTTTGATTCTCCCTTCTTCCCCCTCCTCTCACCAAAACAAAAAAAAAGATGTTTTGCAGGGGCTAAGAAGCTACAGCAGTCTGCACGTGTACGAGAACCAGCACATTCATTTAAGCAATACACATCATCATCGACGTGCCTCTTATCCAAAATAGGGCAGAAATTCATAATACTGGGAAAGGGACATATAATCTAGGGCGATGGGGAGAACCGAGGTGAGGAGACAAACCCTGCCCGTGAGGGACGGACTGAACAGCTGCTCTGGGCAACCCCCTAACCAAGGCAGGGGGACAGGGAGGGCCAGCCCCCCAGCTCACCTGCCTGTTCCCTTCCAGGGCTGCGCCAGGAATAAACCTTCTGCCTGGAGCAACAGCCAAAGGGTGGCTCAGCGAGGCACACCTGAGGCAGCCCTGCCCGTTCTGAATGCTTTCAGTGGCCTTTACTGGGAACTGGATTCACACATAGTTATAAAACCAACAACTACACCGTTAGCACAGTATTTAATCTAGTATGTGTAAAATAGTTCATTTATTAATTTAATGGTGTAGATCAGAAGTCCTCCATAATTCATTAGCTTTGTAAGCAAAAACTGTGATAATAAATGTGAATTTAGTGAAATCTGAAATGAGGTAATGTCTGAAAGTTACCAGAAATAGGGTTTTAAAAAATAGAACATACTGTCTCCACTGTAAATGTATATACAGACATTCAAAACCTTTCTAATTGCTAGCAGGAATTATCAAAGAAGGGGTAGTTTGAGAATACACCACTGTTCAACCACATGAAATGCTTAATTCATAAGGACACTTAAAAGAGCAGTTAGGAGGAGAGAAAAAGGGAAAGATCAAAGGCTCTCATTTACAATTGATACCACCTCTGAACTGTACTACTCCTTTTCTATATTTGCCATCATAGGAAGTGTTTGAGTCATTTAAAACGTGATGTTGTGCATTGAAATACAGAACTTTGAAATCCTGTTATGGAGAAACAAAGGATTTCCTACAGAGTACAGTTGACTGTATAATAAACCTCTAATTCTCAGAAGATTTTAAATAGTTTGTATGCAGTCATGCACTTCCAACATGTATTTAAAGTGCATCTTTTTTTTTTTTTTTAACACAGCAAGAATGTTCCTATTATTTTGGAGACAGAGATGTCATCTAGTTAGCACAAGGCTGTGTCATGCAGCATAGCTGCAGAGCCCCTTTCATCATAAAAACGCAGAGAAAAAGTGTTGATTTTTCTGGTCTAGAGGGACTGAGCTTCCCCTCGCAAGACCCTTGGCAGACCAGGGCAGTCACTCAGCAGCTCCATAGCAAAGTGCTCCTCCACTAGGACCTCCTGGCTGGGCATGAGAGTACAGATCAATGTGGGCGCACCACAGATGATTTCTACTGACACCCAGCATTCAGCAGATTTCACCTGTTACACCCCTCCTTTATCCCAAGGGAGAGAGGGGAGGATGGGGGGCAAGGGGTAGGAAGGATACGACACAATGGGGGTGACACAACAAAACCCCTCTGTCAGCCTATGTAAAGCTTTTTGCTAATTAGTTTTTTCCAAAACTCGTATCATCTGTAACTAAACTAAGACTTTTTGAGAAATAAATTTTCCTTCACCCTTTCACTCAATGATTGGATATTACTCATAGCTAAGACATTGCTTTTCTGTGTCCTTTCACCCAAACAGACACTCTTGCAGGGAAGCACTGAAAATGGGCCCTAAATGCTTCTGTTTGGACAAGAAAATTCGTATTCATGATACATCTGACAAACTCGGATTGGGGACATCGAGCACAGGTCAGGTACTGTTTCTAAGGTACCTCTTATTTCTACGACTGTCTTACCACTACATGATAATTAGAAACACAGAAGAACACCTGACTTTTAACAAATGTGACAAGTGTGATCAGCAGGTCAAGGGAGGTGACTCTGCCCCTCTACTTCACTCTTGTGAGACGCCACCTGGAGAACTGTGTCCAGCTCTGGGGTCCCCAGTACAGGAAAGACATGGAGCTGTTAGAACAAATCCAGAGGAGGACCACAAAGCTGATCAGAGGGCTGGAGCACCTCTCCTACGAGGACAGGCTGAGAGAGCTGGGCTTGTTCAGCCTGGAGAAGGGAAGGATCTGGGGAGACCTTACAGCAGCCTTCCAGTACCTGAAAGGGGCCTACAAGGAAAGCTGGAGAGGGACAGTTTACAAAGGCTAGTAGCAACAGAACAAGGGATAATGGCTTTAAACTAAAAGAGGGGAGATTTAGATTAGATATGAGGAAGAAATTCTTCCCTGTGAGGGTGGTGGAACAGGTTGACCAGAGAAGCTGCGGAGGCCCCATCCCTGGCAGTGTTCAAGGCCAGATTGGATGGGGCTTTGGGCAACCTGGTCTAGTGGAGGGTGTCCCTGCCCATGGCAGGGGTCTGGAACTAGATGGGCTTTGAGGTCCCTTCCAACTCAACCTATTCTGTGATTCTATGATCATCCTAATCATGATTCTATTATTTAAAAAATCCCAGCAACCAAACCCACAGCACATAGGTACTGAAGTGCTACCATCAAGTTCATTAATACTAACAGGTATAGCTGCATCCAGAAGAGAGAAGCTGTGCTGCAAGATAAACCTTTGGCATGAATGGCTTTCTGCCAAGGTTCCAGACTTCAGTCTCAGAGGAAGACAAGGACACCTTGAAATCCCAGATCAGAAAGATGTGTGTGTAAAAGTTAACCTTGCTTCAGAGTCATTTCGCCTTCAAGTCTGCATGCTTTACCAAACTGAGATTTTAGAAACACAAAAGCTTAGTACACTAACCAATGAATGCTATCTTTTCTTTAATTCTAGTTAAAAAGAAAGGCTAAATCACACAACATTCTGGCTACGGCACATAGGCAAACAGAGTTTGTTTCAGTCCAGAACCAAAACAGTGCAAGAAATAAACAGGAAAGTTTTTCTTGCCTTAAAATTGTTTCTGTTCTACTGACTGTAACACAGCTAAACCCATCAGCATCTACATAGATTTTATCTTAAATAAGATCTGATGTATCCTGATGCCAGGCTATTCCTCTTCTACTGCTCCAATCCTGAGCAGTCTAGGCATCAACACACAGGCCACTGCCTCGCTGCTAAGTCTGACACATAAGGAAAACAACACAAACAACATTTTTCTTTCTAGCACGCGTACTCACGAATATCTATAAACCCCTAGTCTGCATTGTAACCATCCATTTTTATTCCCCTTCATTAAATACAGTTTAAAGGGATTTGTTTCTGCACCAACTGTGGTGAACTCACAAAAAATGCCTGTAAGATGGAGATAAGCTATGGCCACAGTTGCTGCTCTATTAGTTTGCTTGCATGGTGGATGTTTTTGTGATTATAGTTACTCCACGATTTAACGGTAGGAGGCTAATGGAAATGTTACTTGCTACAGTAGTAGGCTAAATCAGTTGGGGAAAGGAAAAGAAATGTGTTTACACTTGAAGATGTCACATAAAACAGTTGGAAGCTCCCACCCCTGACACCAGAACTGGCATGCTCATTCAAGGACTCATCTACATTATTACATGCTCCTTCACACTTAGAAATCTATTAATTTACAATTAGTTGTATTGATTTTCTAGCAGATATTTAAGTTCTGTAATAATTTACGGACTACTGAAGAAATTAACCATGCCCCTTCCAAAGATAAGCATTATTGATAAAGAAGCCTTGGCATGAGTTACTGAGCACATCTCTGACAGTCTGGATTTTCTGCTGTGAATTCTACATTAATTACAGCAGAACTGATTGGTAGATTCTATCTGCCCCATCAAGAGTTTCTCCCCTCACTCCTGACAGTAATCCACCAGCAGGAAATGTAATCAGCCGCTGGAGATAATGTCAGCTCAGCCTCTGATGCCTTGTTAAGTTAGAGAGATTTAAAATAATGTAGTTATTGCGTATACCACATCACTAGCAAGGGCACTGTGTTCTCAAAAAACCCACCAACAACTAAACAACAAAAAACCAACCAAAAGGCAAAAAAGAAAATTTGAAAAGAAATGCTGCCTGAAATACAATTTCATCATATTTTCAGAGCTATATCTACTGTGGCACTGAAAAAATTGACAGAGGCCCAGTGATTGAGAATTAACTACTTCTAGAACATACAGTATATAAAACATGAGAATGTATTTCCCAGAACAATGCCTGTTGCTTATTATTTAATAAAATATTCTGTAAAGTTAGGGATGTGTATGTACATTATTTTAATAAAATAATAAGCCATTTTATAAAATAGACTTGTGCATATTAGTTCTGGTCTAATCCTCCATACAAATATGAAAAAAATTTACTTCGAATAAAAATCAAGTATCTCATTTTTCTGCTTTGCTCAGTATTTCTCTATGAACAGAATTAATTTCAATGTTGGGTGAATCTCTTTCAATATAATGTTGATCACGACATAACCTGATTCATAAAACCATGCTACAGATACATCACATCAGTGCTAATCATAAAATCTCTGCCAAACATTGCCTGTCTTTGAGAAATCTTTTAGTTCTCTGTTATATCTTCTTTAAAACAAAAAATTCTTTTCACTGACAGGCTTTCAGTAAGTTACTGAACATAACTTTGTAAACTGTCTGCATCTGGTATCTTGGCAACTAAATGACTTATTAATACATATAAATATAAAACGAAAAATAAATTCCAAGTGTATAAAACTTTCATACATAAATATATTTCACAACAGTAAAGTACTGGTTGTGCAATGTCAGTGCCAAAACTTTTCTCTTTGTGCAGCACCTCCTCAGTGAACAGTCAGACTTTATCTCTGTGAAATTTTGCATGAGCCCAATTTGTATTTATGGCACCCCAAGAAAATCCTGGCAGAATTGTTAAATTGCACATGGTTAGTTATACACTGGTCAATCATTGCAGAATCTGAGCGGTGTACAAACTCTAATGAACTTGTCTTTGAATGCTTCAAAGAGGATATATACATATACACACACATACCCGGGGTAGGTGTGCAACTGGAGGCATTAAATTTGTGCGTATGGGGCATCAAACTTCTAAATACTGGAACAAACAAGGCTGATGGTCCACAGTCAATGGCTTTGGTTCTCCATACAGCACTCATCAAAATCTTGAGTACCAGATGAGGCAGTGGCTTTTGGGGAGTAGGAAAACTAGGGAATGGCACACCGTAATGCTCACAGACCAAGGAGGTGGCTGGAAGTTACATGGGTAGCCTGGACAACTGCACTTTCTGAGCCCCTGACTTTACAATGTCACCATGTTCTTCAAAAAACAGACTAAGTAAAACTTTAGAGGCAGAGACCAACTCTTTGTTAAATGTAGTATTGTATTAGGTCACTGGGGCCTTAGAAATACCGTACAGTGCAAATAGTGAACTAAACAGTAGCTTTTCCAATTATCTTAATATTCCTTAAAGCTAAGTATCACAAGAACTCCTTTGCTGTAAAACTGAGAGCTGCTTAAAGATGAGAAAATGAATGTCCTAGAGTCACAAAACAAATTTTCCTGCAATATTTAGGACCTTAACAATTAGAAATGTAACCCAGATCTTGACTGTCACTTGTGTTTCCAAAGCAGTCCCACCGGTCCCCATGTGCCTTCTTTCAGCATACCTTTACTGTAAGCAGGTGAGCAAACTAATTAAATCAACAGGATAGAAGTGTGGAGAGAAGAGATCACTTGCTTTTCATAGACCATGTCAATATGCTAAATAGAATATCAAAATTTGTACAATCCCAAGATGATGTCACCAGGAGTGGGAGGAGAACAGGCAACGGGTGCAAATTGGAGCATAGGAGGTTTCGGGTTAACGTAAGGAAAAACTTTTTCACCGTGAGGGTGACAGAGCACTGGAACAGGCTGCCCAGAGAGGTTGTGGAGTCTCCTTCTCTGGAGACATTCAAAACCCAACTGGACGTGTTCCTGAGTGATGTGCTCTAGGTGGCCCTGCCTTGGCAGGGGGGTTTGGACTAGATGATCTTTCGAGGTCCCTTCCAACCCTTGTGATTCTGTGATTCTGTGAGAAATCAAAGGAAACATTACAGACAAGCAAAATTAACGACGTCTAACTGGACATTAGATATTATTTCCATCTGGTGAAGTAGCTAATTTTAACACAGATATTCTTTTGACATATGCAAACAGCTGTAGACTGAGTGCACATATAGGCACTCATATAGGCAGGTTTTTATTGAAAGCATTTTCAATTTTCTCTAATTTTTACTAGAGGCATCACCTAAAAGATTTATTTGAATAGCGTAGGCACAGACACTCAGTTACCCAGTACTATAACACTCCAAGTGCTACGAGATAATGCCAGGCACTTACTATATACCTGCCTCGTAAACCCTCACACTATATTTTGTGTCTGAAAAATTTGTGAAGTGTAACATTATTTGACTGTCTCATTTCTTAGCAGCACACAGCCCTGCTTTCCTCCATCATCGCCTGTTGCCATACTCTCGCCTATCTCAATAACAAATGAGCCCTCGCTGTTTACTCTGATCAAAATTCATTGCTACAGCTAACTGCTGCGGCTCTGCACTCATCTACAGGAGTAAACCAGGCTGTGGGCCTGATTAGCAATCAGTTATACATTGCTTCAAAATTCCATGTTGCTCCTGACAGTCACAGTTCATTTACTTCTCATTGTGATAGATGCACAGACAGCCATGAAGAGAAGGTTGGGAACCACTTACGCATACTTAGACCATTAAAATGGGCAGTGTGAACCCCTGTAGGTAAATCACAAAGAAACGCAGTGGACAAGCAATATCACAAAACACCGGGTTTACTGTGTGGTAAAACATTACCATATGCCAAGGCCATCAGACTTAACACTGTTTCTCCTAAGGACTCACTGGATCAGAACGGTGACAGACACATAGCCAAGGTGTTTGGTCTGTACAGGGGAGTTAGAACTGACTCAACAGCTGTAATCTACCCAAAATCCAAGGCAGGAGATGTTTGCCTGGCAGGGGAGGTCAGAGACATGCTTTCTGCTGTGCTGACCATGCTACTAGGAGTTACTTAAAATTTTGCCCATCCTAGGTAATTTCATCCATTGCTGTTAAAGGACACATTCCCTTATTGTTCTTGTGATATAGGTCATAGAGTTTATTTAACTATCTGCACTGGTTTACACTGGGATAGAGTTTTCATCATAATAGTTTGTATGGGGTTATGTTTTGGATTTGTGACCAAAACAGTCCTGATAACAGAGGGATGCTTTAGTTATTGCTGAGCAGTGCTTAAACAGATCCAAGGCCTTTTCTGCTTCTCACTCTGCCTGCTTAGCGAGTAGCCTGGGGGTGCACAAGAGGTTGGGAGGGGACACAGTCAAGACAGCTCACCCTGACTGACCAAACGAATATTCCATACCGCATGACATCATGCTCAGTATATAAATCTGGGGGAAGAATGAGGAAGGGGGGATGTTCAGAGTGATGGTGTTTGTCTTCCCAAGTAACCATTATGTGTGATGGAGCCCTGCTGCCCTGGGGATGGCTGAACCCCTGCCTGCCATGAGGAGTGGGGAATGAATCCCTGGTTTTGCTATGCTTGCGTGTGTGGCTTTTGCTTTACCTATCAAACTGTCTTTATCTCAACCCATGAGTTTTCTTCTGATTCCCCCCTCCATCCTGCTGTGGGGCAGTGAGTGAGCAGTTGTGTGGGACTGAGCTGCTGGTTGGTGTCAAAGCACAACAGTATCCTAATTTAAAACTCAGTCATGGGAGTCTTCTAAGGGAAAACAGAGCTATGCTTTGGTCAGAAAGATGTCTAGAAGTGATACAGGATGTTGCACAAACAGACAAGGAGGTGGATGTGAAGTCTGAATCTCTCAGAAATATATTTCCAGGATACGTTGGGTTTGGAAGGAGGAACAAAACACAGAGTTTTCAGAAGGAAGGAATGCAAATGTTCCTTGCATATAGTAAATGTTCCTTGCATTTAAATAGGGACAGAAAATTCAGGAACATAAGCAGTTACATAATGAAGAAAGATCAACCTGTAGAAGAAAAACCATAGGCCATAGTAGTTAGGATCAGGAAAGAGCTGGAAGGCTGGCTCACTAGAATACTGTTTTCAGTGCAGGGAGCTATTTATATGCATCATATCAGACTGTGATGTTATCTGTGAAATGGCAGATAGCCACAGCAGCAGTGACCACACAGCGCTCGATTAATACGAACGCCTGTTCAGCTCTGCATGGGCCCAGATGTAACAGCTCTGCCCAGAGGGAACAGACCAATTTACGGAACCAGTGTTTAACGTGTATTGAGGAGGGCTTCACTGTAAATATCACACAGATCACTTAAATATTTTCTTGCAACGTGACTGGAATGAGATCACAAAAAAAGAAGGAAGAGCTGACTCTGACACCAAGAAAACCTAAGATCATCAAGTCGCTGAGCAAAAAACCACCTAAACAAAAGACCCCAAACCCACCTCTAAGAAGCTATCATAAATTTCCTTTTCCCACAGCTCAAGCCTGTCACCTCTGTCATCTGCCCAATGTAAAACTATGGACCAGCTCATTAATTGACTCAGCTCTACTCTCAGAACAATAAATCTGCACGTAAACGGAAAGCACCTATAAGAAATTATAAATTGCAGAAAACCTTAGAGATATTGCAGCATCATTCTTTTGTCTAACTTCTGTGTAGCATTAATGTGCTCCAAAGACTGTCAATTGAATCCAAACCGCAACTTGTGGAATGGCAAAGGGCAGATGTCTGCAGAAGAAAACCTGCACAACTGTAAGGTTTTGTTGTCAGGAAACTCCAATGAAGTTGTCCTCCGTGAATGTAAGAACATTATATATATTGAAGCTCAGTATTTAATAAAATAGTGTGTGCGCACACATACACACACACACACACACAAACCCACAAAAAGTTATTTAATTTCCTCACTTTTATTTTTTAAAAAAGAATTATACTAAATTTCTACAAATTATACCTAAATGCTTACTTTATTCATGAAACAGTAAAAATACTGAAAGCTCAAGAGACCATACAGTAAAGAAAATGTCCCACTTTTATATAGAATCACAATATGTTTCTGAATATTCACAATTGCAATTGGTGTTTCTTTCAGACGCATTCTAGATTAAATAAATGAAGCCACATGAGTCCTCTATGTCAAAATGCACTGAGATAAACAGCTTCTTACTGAAGACTGCTAAAGTCATAAATTTGGAATAAAGGAAAGCGATATATAGGGATTCACTATATTTTTTTCCCCATCAACGCCAGTTTAGAGAAAACTAAACACATAAAACAAGAATACAATTTTACAACTGTAGCATATACTATAAATTAAATTCTTGGAGCTCTTTCTGTTTTCCCTTATTCTGCCAGCATATGCATGTAGACTGTAACACCCAACAACTGAGGCATATGAATTCACTATCAGTCAGTATAGTAGCAACATGTTTTGGAAATACTCTTTTCCAAAAGCAGATGTTTTGACCTCACCTTTACTGGTTAATACTTCACAGTAAACTGCCTCCCTAAACTATTGTTTTACAGCTGATTAGATTTTAACCCACCGGTTACCATCTATACGCTTGGGGTATCACTTTGGAAGTGGTACAAATGCCTTGGTGGCAGAAGGGACAAGAAAAGGGTACCGAGGAACTTTCAGATGTACAGGTGGTGAGGGCTACAGACAAGAAAACAGGGAAACAAAAAAAATGAGGCTGATAAAACGCTGGGTAAGACAGCAACAACAAAAAACCCCTAAAACCCTACCACAACCCCACCACTCCCCGTAATCAAGGCTCAAACTTTGAAAGCTACTGCTCAGCAGTATACTCAATTATCAGCATGTTTGTGGGATTTGGCGTTCATTCAGCATGATTTAGGTTTGCATTGTCATATCTGTGAGCCAAAATCCTCTACACAGGAAATAGTTGAGCTTGCACTGTAATTTCCTTCTTAATGACAGCAAGGTTTGGCTAAGGAAACACAAGAGGAACTGTGCTGTGTTGCAACCATGTTTCACTCTGAAGAACCTCCAAACACCAAAACAAATGTCCCAGTGCCAACTAAAAAATAGCATTTAGGCATGCAATGCACAGGCAGCACTATTCCTAGTAAAATATCCCCAACTTCACATCATAATACACAGCAAATGTTTAAAACCAACTTTGTTTTACAAATAATTGATGCATGTAAAGGACTTGTCTTTACATGATACCTCAGAAGCGTGTCTTAAGACTTTTTAAAAAAGGTTTGTACAACTTTTGTATGAAAGATGATAAAAAATTAGCAATACTGTTTATTTTAATCAAATATATTGTTCTTTTATAAAATAATGAAAACTGCTTCGCCACTCAAGTTCAAAGTGGTCTTTAAGACAGAGGTAAACAACCTACCTCCATTTTTGAAAAGCCAAGGCAATGAAATCTTCCTGCACGGGAAGATGCTGTTAGGACATAATGTCACACCACTTACAAAGCAATTTACGCCAGGAACTCAGTTCAGGCTTCTAACATGCCAATCACTGGATGACCAATTTAAAGTATCTACATGGAAAGGCATGAGCAGGAAGAAGGTTTATTGTCCTCACTCAAGGCACTTTTAAGGAAAGAGGAGGCAAGTAAGTTGCTAAATGCCATGCAAAGCTGAGAACAGCACTGCAAATCTGCCAAATTCTCATGGTGCGTTGCCTGCAAAATTCTATACCAAGAGCTATAGCAAGGAGTCATGATTTTGGGTCTGTGCACATACTGGGAAACAGAGCTCTACGAGGTGCTGGCATAATGAATTAAGGTCTTGGTTTATATCAGAAAATGATTATTTCCCACATGAATCGGCTTAGAAAAGGTGTGATTTTAAAACATGATTATACAAAGAGTTTTGTAGGGCATAACAGCAACAAGAATTAAATCTTTAGCGAATGGACTCTACAGGAGCATTTTCCAATTGAGATGCACACTGTGACTGAAATAAGAACTTCTAAACTTGCATTTAGAATTTTCTCAGTATTATACCTTTAAATATAGCAAACAAATCCTGTCAAATAAAACAGCTCATTGCAAGAACAAAAAGCCACATCTTCCTTAACTGTTTATCTAAGAATGAACAGGCATAGTTTCATGAATTACCGTTGAGCCCTATAAATTATAATATTATGAGAGTTCAAAATTGAAAAAAACCCAAGATTTGGATTGACAAGCCAAGTCATATTAAAGTGTAAGTGGCAATATTCCTGAGGCATGATATTAAAATTGATAAACACTGCTGACTCATATAATAGAAACCAGTATCTTCAACAAAACCCACTGGAGCGGCAAGTATAAGAATTTGTACTAGATGGTTAGACCCTATCTAGTCAAGGGCATATTGGCTGCTAAGGGAAAATAAGGCAACCGTAAAGCTGGCTCCATGCTTTTCATCTAAATTTTGTTAGTCTGTCTTGCCCTAGTGGCTTGGATCTGTTGCCTTTGAACAATCTGTTTTAATCGTCTCCTAGAAACCACCTCAGCAACATTAATGTGCAATGAATTTTCAGGAAAAAAATTAAAGCATGTTTTACATATCTGGTCATTAAAACACAACATTTAGGATCCTGGGAAGTATCCCTTCAGCAAAGCACTCTAGAATGATGCAGCACTTTGGGACAGAGGGCAGCAGTAATAAACAATTACTCTTCTACAGTAATGAAAAAAATCACTGAAGTAATTTATAAGGAGGTCACAAGCACTTCAAACAATGGCATTCCAGTTCATGTCTGTTATCCACTAAGACCATTCATAATTAGTTATTCCTGCAGTCATTCTCACATTTTCCTGTCTAAAAATCTTCTCCTCAGTGGTTCCTAAGTTTTCCAGTAACTTAGTCAAATGAATGTATAAGGACAGAAGATATGCAAAGGTGATGAGTACATGTCTTCTTCCAGCCTTCCCTAGTTTTCCAACAGCTTGGCTTGATCTGAGTAGAGCCAAGTCTTCAGCTCTTCATACTCCTTCAGAAAAAGGGAAGTGGATAATATCTCCTGATCCGCTCCTTATTTGTTAAATCTTTCATGATATATATTCACAACGTATATAAAATACACAAAAATATGTGCTCTATTGTTTCACTTGGATACTGATGTAATGAGAACAGAATTGGGATGTATTTCAGAAATCTCATGCCAACTTTCCATGAGGGGAAAATAAAGTAAAAAATACCATCATTAAAATAACCTAGTTGAAAGAGGTTATTTTAACCTATCTTAACCTAGCTGAAAGAGGTTACTAGGAAGGAAAGGGAAAAATAGGGACCCATTTGCCATCTCTACCAGCTTTAAAGTTCAATATTTCTTACAAAAAATCCCCTTGCCAAATCTGTAATGTGGCATGCCTGTGCACTGAAACACACTCTTTAGGTCCACTGTAATTAGACCTCTTCCACAAGCTCTAATTTAGAGCTTAAATTGTTTTGGTTCACTGGCATTGAAATCCTGTTTTCTCCAAGTATACGTTACTCAAGGCCTTTGATTTTTTTTTTTTTTCATTTTCCTATTTACATTTCCCCCCTCTTTTCTGAAACACTGTCACTTCTAAAGGGTATTTTACTTGACAAGGTTAAAAAATTATAGAGTTTAACTTTCCTACCAATTGTAGAAAATGTTGTTTGTATGCAATTTCTAGCATGCCTGTTGTAAACTGAGGCATTCCAACAGTATTTCCCTTTTGTCATATGATTTGCAGTTACTTAAGGAGCAATTCATTGTGTTCTCTGGTTTGATTCAATAGTTTGTGATGTGTCCCAGCAGTACTCCCTCTTTAGTAGCAGGCTTTAGTAGCCTGCACATGGATATATCTGCATTCAAAAATCTATGCTTCCAAGTTATCAAAACTTGTAGTTACAACATCTGATGGAGAACATGTAAATGATGCCTAAACCATTGTTTTTAAGGTCATGAATAATTCTTTTATCTCAGGAGTGATTTCTCATTGTTTACAAAAAAAAAAAAGAAGAGAAAAAAAGAAATGTAAAGAGGGAAGGAGTAAAGATTAAGATCCATTTTCTTTAACTTTTCAAGGACAGAAAGAATTTTGCTGGTTTATTTACATTTGTCAAACCTTTTGTCTTTCAAGTAGAAGCATAGCACCTAAACTAGTACTAAGCTGATTTAACATTTTCAGAGCGATTTGATCCATTAAATACAAAATATCTAATTCTTTAGGAAGAAATTCTTCCCTGTGATGGTGGTGAGGCACTGGAACAGGTTGCCCAGAGAAGCTGTGGAGGCCCCATCCCTGGCAGTGTTCAAGGCCAGGTTGGATGGGGCTTTGGGCAACCTGGTCTAGTGGAGGGTGTCCCTGCCCATGGCAGGGGAGTTGGAACTAGATGATCCTTGTGGTCTCTTCCAACCCAAACCATTCTATGATTCTATGATTCTTACTTTCAAACATGCCTTCAACCTGTTGGTTCTTTTCTACAAGGATAACTGGCACACAGCATCACGTTGTAATGGTCTTGCATTCAGCTTGATTTCCTAATGTATCCAGGGTCAAAACAATCACAACCTTTTCTCCAGTTTCTCAGTCCTCAGTGCACAGGTCATCAGACTTTTCCCTCCTCTTACTTTCTATCAGTTATTGGAGCCAAGCCTAGGGGTAAAATAATTCCCTTTATTATTTCCATTTGTAGAGCTTTATAGCATCTGCGCATGTTTGGAGGACATGCACAAAATCCTGTCGTGGTCTGCCCTTTATTTTCTTGTTTATTGCTAAGGACATCTCTTTCAGTGCTTTTAGCAAACGTGCTGCCCTCAAATTCTATTTTCATTTTTGTATTTCACTCTGTGGTGCTGATATATGTCACCAACACTGTCAGGAATATACTTATAAGGAAGTAAAAAAGACTCCCCTAACTCCTAGTTAGAATTCCTAAGGGATGACAAAATAAATACTACCTAACCTGAGTGCTTAAATGGAGACTTTCTCTTTCAGGTGAAAAAAACCTGCATAAATTCAGCTGTTGCAGTTGCATTTTAATGTCTTTTGCTACTAGATTCAAATTACAAAAGTGCACATTCTAAAAATCCACTTTTCTTCTGACCACACGATAAATAGGTGGGATTGATGTAAATGAAAAAAAATGAGTTAGTATTTTGACCTTGCTCCTGCTTTGCTGCTAATTATGATTAATTATTCTGAATGGTGATTCTCTTTGAGAAATAGTACACAGACACAATGCAGAATGGCACAGCCCTTTCACGGGAACAGTGGTAGTGCTATAATAAAGGAGGCTGCTGCAGCTCAGACTGTCTTTGCCAAGGCTCACATTGTACAGGAGGAAACTACAAACTTAAATATAACTACTCAGTTTTCAGAAGGAAACTTAAAACTAACCACAGCTGCACACATATGTAGTCCTTAATACAGCTATCTAAAACACAGGCATTTATTAATGAATGAGGAAGGAATTGCATGAAAGAAAAAAGGTTCTCATATGTTTTCAAATTAAGTGTATGCAAAGCATTACAGTTTCTACAGTAAATCCACTGTATGGTGTAACATTTTATTGTTGAAAATGCAGGCAACCGTTACTCATTATCTCATACACTGAAAAACATTTGATGATGTTTTTCTAGTTAGGAATAATGCAATAGTACTAATACTTTACATTTAAGTCATAAGCCAAAGATCTAAACAAGTGCATGATGCAAGGAAAGAAGAATTTTGTTATCAACTCAAATGTATTTGGGTATTTCCCTTCACAAACGGATTTTTGATGTAACTGTATAGCTTCCTTCACATTTTATTCTTTTCTGTTTGCTATAATACCATCTACTGGGGCATCCTTTCTCTTTTCCCTGGCAGGGAGGGTTCAGTTCATAGGCTATTTGTAATGCTCTTTTTATCCAGATTTTCTTCTCTGCCATCACCTGCCATTAAAATTTACATAAGGGTGCAAAACAATTTTCGGTATATGAGAGAATGACAAAATTTTTCTAAGTTACAGAAATGGCTTAAAAGCTGCAAGTTCCCATCACTTTCAGAGTGCCCAAGGTCACAGTCTAGTTGAACTGCTAAGTAGCTGCATCTTTATGGAGACTCTTCCCTCCACATTGAGTCTCAGGAGCTACCCCACAAATCAGTAACATTCAGATGCATGACCCTTAAAATACACAATCCTTCATTCATCCAGTGTAGTCAACATCCTATTTTTAGAAGTAGCCTATAATGCAGGAGTAAAACATTTTCTTCTACAACGCTTTTAACAACATTGTCATTTCTCATATACAACAAATTAACTTCAGTAGTTACAGTACAGCAGCACTTCTAAAGCTGCTGAACATGAAACCAGCTTAAAGGTTTTGGAGACCAAGGACACATTTCTAGCTCTCTGAATCAGCAAGCCTGAATTCTGTTGGTTTATATTTCCAACTTCTCCCTAAACCCCAGCCTATTCTCAGTAACAGGTAAGAAGACATAAGTAACTTAGGAATACTGTGCTTCTCTGGCTAAATTTATTTTCTCTAAGCGATCCACATTTTTTTACATTACATTGATGAAGATTGCCACCTGCTTTGAAGATACACATGGATCGTCTATTTAGAGGACAAATAGATATCTGCCTTTCAAAATTGATGTTCCTTTTCCTAAGCACAGATTTATACACTTTATACAGCATATGCAAATTAATGCAGGAATATTACGAAGACATCAGATCATCTTTAAAGAAGTGTTATACCTTACTGTTTTATCTATGTAAGAGAACACAGTTTTTCTTGGCATACACTTCTTTGAAGTTCTAAACATCAGCAGGAATAAGATGGCTACAAGTAGCACAATTAGTAAAGCTGCTTTGCATCTGCTGGCCCACCACCCAAAGCCACTCACTGTGCAGGCAAGCCTGCAAATTTTATTCCATCACACAATACAGAAGCCTTACATCCATTTCTCTCTATCTCTCTTCCAAATGAAGTATCTCTACTCACATTTTCTTCCCAAGGTCAAATGGAATTTAACTGAAACGATTACATTAACCAGAAAACAAAACAAAACAAAGCAACAAAAAAGTCAACCAACCCCAAATTTGAAGAACTCCTGTGGAAAAAAAAAAACCACAAAAATCGCACAAAAAATCACAAGACAAAAGGATTTTTTTCCAGCAGCAGTTCCCTTATGCTGTACGTTTATCACTGCAAGCCTCAGTAACAAATTACTGCATATCTATAAAGGATAGCAAAAGTGGCAGAGATCACAATGACCCTACTTTTTATTTTCCTGACCTCTGTGGATTTACATTTTTTTTCCATTAAATTTAATGTAGCTTTCATAGAATGAATAGGAGGGAAAGATCTGAGTAGTTCAATCAGAACAACAACAAAAAAATCCTGCTTTGATTCATGCTAGCACATCTTTGTGCACCAGTTAATAATTGAGTAGATTTTGCAAAAAAATACTGAAAAAAATGTATATGTTACATAATTAGAGAGAAGGAACTGTATTCCATACATTTTTAAGGCATGAATATTCAGATAACCAGTTTAGATCACTTAAGGTTTGTCAATTCCCCAATTGCTAGCACTCATTTTCCATAAAAGGTCTCCTTACATAACCTCAGCTCAAGCATTAGAAAATGCAACTCCCCAAAGCATTAGTCACTTCCGAAAATTTAGGTCAGAGAAAATTTCTACGCTTCAACATCAAAACGATATTTCCTTGAAAACTCACAGGGATTTGAATCTATTTCCTTGAAAAGTTCTACTGAATACAACAGAAAGCAAAGCACAACCACACGAACGTCAGAGAAAAAGCTCCAAGACAGAACTCTGGAAGGATGAGACCTCTCAGGTGATGGATGTGAAGTGAGGAAAAGTATTGTCCTGGTTTTCATCAACCAGGCTCCACAATTACTTTCTTTAATTGTAGAGCATCTCCTCTCTACTTTCCACCTTAGAAAAGCTATAGCAGATTTGATAACTGGCTGAAGCATGGTTTCTAAGACAGTATTATAAACGCGTATTGATAAAAATAGCCCTTCGGGCCACAGAAGTCATTATCTTATGGATTACATATCTTACAAGCAAGTAACCCTTTTCTGTTAAACCTCCCTTCTACATTAAGTGAAAGTTAGATACAGAAGCATAGAAGGGGAAAAGTTAATTTTTTTTTTTTAATTTTTTTTTTACATAAGTAACAGGTAAAAGTTCATAGAACTCACTGATAAGTGATATCACTGCCACGTTCCTCCTAGTAATGTATAACTGGAAAACCACATAATTAAAAAAAAAACCAAACCAAAACCCAAATAAGCTAATACTAATCTCCCAACCTAGTGTTGTGGCTTTATGCAACTCTGTTTTTATATCCTTTCTCCCTCTACCAAGTAAAGCAACGCTACCTACACATGCTCCCTACTCTAGCAACACATGGAAAAGGCCTAGTCAGACGCTTTTCTCCCAGCCAGTTGTACTCCTTTTCCCAACATGGGCTGGAGCAAAGCAGGAAAACCAAGATGACTACAGGTCCCACGAGGACAGGAGCTGAAGGGAGGAACTATTATGGAACAGCTCTACCTGATACCATAACTCTCACTATGGGTGAGAGTTCCCCATGAACGTGTCCTGCTTTCAGCTGGGATAGAGTTAATTTTCTTCCTCGCAGCTAGTATGGTGTTGTGTTATGGATTTAGGGTGGGAATAACGTTGACAACACACTGATGTTTTATTTATTGCTGAGCAGTGCTTACACAAAGCCAAGGCCCTTTCTGCGTCTCACACCACCTCACTAGAGAGAAGGCTGGAGATGCCCAAGAAGCTGGGAGGGGACACAGCCAGGACAGCTGACCCCAACTGGCCAAAGGGGTATTCCATACCATATGGCATCATGCTCAGCATATAACAGGGAAATTGTTCAGGGAGGGGAGGGACTGCTGCTCACAGACTGGTTGGGCAGTGGTCAGCAGGTGGTGAGCAACTGCATTGTGCGTCACTTGTTTTGTATACTTTATTATTATTATTATTATTATTTTTATTATCATTATTGTTATTATTTCCTTTCATTTTCTCCCCTATTAAACTGTCTTTATCTCAATCCACGAGTTCCACCTTCTTTCTTTTCCCAATTCTCTCCCCCATCCCACTGAGGGAGGGAGGGAGGCAGGCAGGGAGGGAGGGAGTGAACGGCTGTGTGGTATTTAGCTGCCTGTCAAGTTAAACCACAACAACACGTCTAGCTTCATAAGCACAAACAGACCAACAAAGAAGCAGGGGAATGATGAGGGTATGTAAGGCCCTCTTGAATCCTCTCAAAACTGTCCTACAGAAAGGAAAAACAGTATGGCACGCAATAGACTGCAGTGTGCTCATTAGCGTTATGAACACCCTGAAAGATAAATTAAATTTCCCCCCAAGTGCAGAATATGAGGACTGTTGCCGTCATGGAGTCACAGGGAGAACATAGAGCAGTCCTGGTTGCATGCAACTGCCAAGGTGGGAAGAAAGTACGTTCTTTCTAAAGCTGTGGCTCTAAGATGTAGCCACTGTGCTCCCGGGGAAAGATCTTGTTTTTTTATGTGATGCTACAGATGGTTACCGTTGTGTTTTGACATCTTCATCATGTCATCTAGCTAAAATACCCCCAAAATAACATATAGTGCAAACTCTTAAGTAGAAGAGAGTTTTTATTTAAGTAACATTTGTAACTCCATACCTGAAGTTATAACAAAAGTTGTTTTTTTTTTAAAGATGAGTGCTCTCCCTCTCTTTTTAAATACGGATGCATTGTTTCAGCATTAGCTACAAACCAACTTTGAAATAAACCAACAAGCATAAAACCCCACTTTGAATCCTATAGCCTTCAACTTTATTTCTAACTCTACAATCTAGAAAGTGCTAATTTAAAGAGGTGGAGGGAAGCGTAGAAGTGTCATGATTGCCACCTTTAAAAATCTGTTCTCTCCCTAGTAGTTTGCTAGCTTCACTACTAAGAAATAAGACCCAGAAAAAAATTTTTAAAGTCTGGGTTTTAGTGCAGATTTTAAAATCCTTTGTTAGGACTTCAACTGAGACTTTTGCCATCAGACAGAAATTTCACTATCCATCTATAAATGTTTCTAGCTTGAGAAAGATCAACAGAGACTAAATTAAGGTTAGTCTGCTCAGTTATATAATTACTTAAGGGAAATTATATTATAAAGACAACTGAGACAAAAGAAGTCTATCAAAAAGTGAGTGAAAAGCCCAAATAATTGTTCATTTTAAAGCCTCCTCTGGAGATGCACTTACATAATCATAAAATGTATAAATTAAAAAACCAGTGTCAGTAGATCAGAACAGAGTTTTAAAACAGGTTTGCACACTAGAGATACTGGAAGTATTTAACTATGACTCCAGTGCTTCTGCTGCAACATCTGTGTATGAAAGATGTGCCTCCTCGCATGGCTTGTAATGCCCGCAGAAGGCAATTGGAGAGATTACAACTTGTCCTCATAAACCTTAAAGGAGCCAGGAATGTAATATTAATAACCTCTTTTTAAGAGCTACTGAGGGATCGAACGAAGGATTGCAGATTAATATGCCATTTGAAAATTAATGTGCTTAAAAAATGTACTTGTAAAATATACATTATAATATTTATATTATATATATATCTTTATATATCTATAAATTAGTTGCAAGTCAGAGTGAAACTCCTAATCAAGTTCACATAGTTTGCAAATTAATCCTTCTTTGTCTGACAACAGCACTTTTGCATATTATTTCCTGAACCCAATGAATTTTTCTCCCAGTCTTGTGTTACTTGAACAGAGGCCTCTTATCAGTGGGTCACTAAATTCCAGGCTTGCTTTTAATTTCCACTTGTTCCAATCAGTTAACTGTGAGTAAAGAGAACAGCCTCTATTTATCGTCGAGTTTCCATTTTCTGCCTCATTTGAATTTTCATCTGCATAAAGTCAGAAATTCACCTAAATAACCAAATTATCCCATCCGTTCACAGACTCATACATCAGAATATGTTAAGAGCAAATTGAAGTATTTTTCTATTCTCACTTGGTGTACTGGGTCAGGCTGAGCTGGAGTTAATTTCCCCGT
>VWZZ01007739.1:124207-308355 GCA_013399095.1 Psophia crepitans | reverse complement strand
TCTAAACCCACGATTTTGGAGTGGTCTTTTCCATCTTATTTTTTCCCTCTCCCCTCTCTGCCCTGCTGAGGAGGGGAGTGATAGAGCGGCTTAGTGGACGCCTGGCGTTTAACCAAGGTGAAACTACTACACTTGGTCTTTGCATTTGAAGTAAGAAAACAACTGTCTTCCGAGGGGTGTATTTGTTTCCTTAGATTTAAGTTACACTGCTATCAGACTGCTCTTCCTTCACACAATTCACCAAGGACAAGGGGGAATGGGTTTAAACTAAAAGAGGGGAGATTTAGATTCGATATTAGAAAGAAATTCTTCCCTGTGAGGGTGGTGAGGCACTGGGACAGGTTGCCCAGAGAAGCTGTGGCTGCCCCATCCCTGGCAGTGTTCAAGGCCAGGTTGGATGGGGCTTTGGGCAGCCTGGTCTAGTGGAGGGTGTCCCTGCCTGTGGCAGGGAGGTTGGAACTAGATGGTCTTTGAGGTCCATTCCAACCCGAACCGATGCTATAATTCGGACTATATAACTTCTATAACCACATAGTGATGTTCAAGTTGAGAGTCACCCCAGAATCTTCAAATGATGCCCCAGGAGGTTACAAATGCCATTAATAAGCACTGGTTCTCGTAGCTCTCACGTAGTTTATAACACAACATTGCATACAAACATTAATAGCTTCATCTTGTAGCTTTTCTTTGTGATTTTCTTTTTTTCTAAGGCATAACTAAAAAGTGCAATACTTTTTAACTCTAAAGCTTGCACAACATTAATTACTTGAAGTAAAGAAATGTTTTAACTTCATGTTACAAACCGCCATGTCTCTGTCAAATCTTTTCTAAATTAAGTCTTTGGGACTTCAGTAATATCTGTAATGGTAACATAGGCTAAATTGAGTGTTTTATGTGAGAGGTAATCTGTGGTTTTACGTGATAGGTAAGCCATATTACAAACACCACGAAACACACCAGCCTCTCAGACAAAAAGTTCTCT
Source organism: Psophia crepitans (assembly GCA_013399095.1). Taxonomy (NCBI): domain Eukaryota; kingdom Metazoa; phylum Chordata; class Aves; order Gruiformes; family Psophiidae; genus Psophia; species Psophia crepitans. The sequence goes on along the minus strand of VWZZ01007739.1, from coordinate 307,373 downwards.
TAATTTTAGGATACAGTGGCTAATTATACAGCATTGAAAATAATTTCCTCATGTAAAAATACTGAGAGGTACAGCCTGAATTCCAGTCTTCTTTCATATTTATATATTATATGGATAACTTTATATGGGGAAAAAAGTATAGCTAGTTCATCATTTGTGCTCCATTTACCCTTCGAATGATTTAAAACATTTACCAGTGGAGGTGTTATGCCTATTTGCACAACACATACATATCAGAATTCTTTATTAAAAAGATTTTCACTGTCGTCTAGGAGATTTTTATCTGCACACAGCCCAATTTAAATAGGCTTTTTTTAAAAAAAAAAAACCCACAACATCCTAACAGTTTCTTTCCTTTGATACTTTGTCATGTTAAACGAATACAGAAGCTTGTCTTTTATAATTCCAAGAAGCTTGTATACCATTAACATTAGCAGAAAGGTTACATTCTTTTGTCAGGTCATCAAGCAGTTACAGAATAACAGACAAGCTTTCTCCAAATCTATTGTAATTCTTTGAAAATGCAGACAGAGGTATTCCACAAAATCTTAGGTAAAGTGTGACACAGATCAGAGCCTTCACAAAGCTTTGTGAGATGCAGTGTGGAAAATGATGAGCCTCTGCTAGTCCCCCGCACAGGAACAGGACAAAAGTCACCGTCTACTTTGTGCCCCCTGCAGTGGCAGGATAGAGGCACAGCTTCTGAGGAATCACAGCAAAAACTGTCATGTGGTAACTACCTACAGAATATATCACATTTTTTTGTGCAGTAAAACCACTTGATAAATTGCTTTAACTGTGCACCTCTGGCTGTCTTCACCTGCCCTCTGCCCACAAATCCATCTCTCTCTCTGTAGTATTTCTGGCACCCGTAGGTATTAAGCCGTAAGGCACAGCTAGTATTTAAAAATTATCACCCACTTAAAAGCAAGACCTTGTTTTCTCAAAACCCACATTTTTTCTTCTGAAAGAACTTAAAAAACACACAGCAATTAACTTAAACACCTGGAGGCATTACTGACCCCCAGTAAGCAAATTCTGTCTTTCTGTGGACATTCAACAGCTGAGGAAACGGTTGATAGAAATGTCATTTTGCTTGTCTAGAGAATGACAACTTCTAGATTACTTTTACTGTCAGTGGAGAGAAACAGACATAACCTCAGGATGATCTTAACCACATCTTAGAAAGGCCTTATTCTCTTCACAGACTACATAAGGGAGCCTGCTCCACCAGTTCACATGTAGATGCCTATGTTGGGAATGTTTTAAGTTAAGCAAGATGTACCATACCCTCAGTGTAAAACAATATGCAGCTCTGTCCTATTCAGCATTGCTATAGGTTACGTAACACAGAAGACCACATGGAAAGAAATATAGTGAACCCTTGGCTTAGCAACAGGTGGAGGAACACAGTTCCAATACCATGGCCGTGACATACAAAACACTTGGTGTGTCTGGAAGGAAGTCTTGCAATGACTGATGAGCAAACAACTACAGCTTGAAAAAACCAAAGCTAACATTTTCAACAAGAGCATTATTTCCACTTGCACGTTTAAAGGAGAAACTGATCTACAGAAAAAACCCAGATGCTTCAGTACTTCCGAATGTTGCGGGAAAATATGAAATAATAAATGGTTTGTAGCAAAAGCCAGTATTCCTTGCCATGATCACTAACAAAAAAACCACAAAAAGCAATGCTGGACAAGGATAAAAATTCTGCTCTGAAAAACATAGCACTGAGCAGACAAAAGAAACATAGAAGACATCAGGTGAAAGCATTGTTCTGTCAAATAGCACCTAACTCCTACAATTTCTTTCTCCCTCTTTCAAAAGCCAACATAAGGTAGATCCTTGATTGCACTCCCCGTGTTGTTTAGCAGGATGAGAAAGGCTCGGAAAGGAGCCAGGAGTTTATGTAATATAAAAATGCCGTTACTAGAAAACAACAGCTAGTAATAGAATTAGAATGCAGATAAGTATCAAACTTCAAAATAGCAAGTTTACCTTCTCTAAAATAACTTAATTCAAACAAAATTGTCTCATTCAACATCTAAAGAGAACATTGATGCAGTACCCCATTGTAATAAGGCTGCTGCATAATCTTCAGAGAACAATATTTTAGCTAAAAAACCTTATCCATCCTTCTTTATGCCCAAAATTTAAGCAGAGCAAAAGCTTTGTAAAGCTGGCTTAATAACATGCAGCAGAGAATGAAAGACCAGGAAAACAGCCAAAATATAAGAACACCCCTCACACTCACCCCCCCACCCCAAATCTTATCAAACAGCCAGCTGCCTGTAACAAGGGTTGTAGGGAGCAAACAAACTGAAGATCATCTTTGTGGAACAGCAAGCTTTTCAGTGCCAGCACAAAAGCTTCTGTTCAATGTGTTGTAAAGCTAACTTCCCAATAAATGTAAGAAAAGGTCATTTTTGATTGAAAACAGCGTTTTGATAATAAGAATTATCTAATCAACTTGTGAACATGCTTTTCTTTTATTACCAAGATGTTATAAGCAGAGGACCATTTATGGAATGGAAGTTTCCATTTAAGAGATTATTCATAAGTTATATTAAAGGAAGTGGCGCAGCATGTTTTTTCCTGCCTCCAGTTATGGAGGATACGGATATATCAACAATTAGTGAAATGCTCCTTTCTTTCTCCCACAGAGATTTCATGGCTGTATCTCTCTGAGACTTCAGTGCAAAAGTCTCTGCCCTACTCACATGTGAGGGATCCCAGGCCATACTGGGCCTCTTCCTTTTGGCTTTGACCATGCAAACATCTAATATTTCTCTGTATGGATGACACAGAGAAGCAGTTTGAGCACACTGAAAGGCATTGAGGAAGATCTCTCAGCACACAGAAGGTGCCCTAAGATACTGGCACTTGGGTAAAGGGGAGAGAGGGCACTAGTTGTTTGTTTACACCTGAATTTTTAGACAAAGTTCCAGAGAGGTTGAAGTCACCACTGGATGACTGCCATCGTGTAGCAGAGACCAGGCACGTAATTGTGCCTAGTTACAGACCAACCTTAAGCCACCAGATGATCTGGCTGTGCAGAAGTCTGTCAGGAGCCGTTGAGAAACATCACCTTGAGGGGATGAGTACAGGCAGGCTTCAAAAGCTTTATTTCACTTTTGAAACATTTCTGCAAGCGCACCAGAAGGCAGTTTAAAAATTAGCTCCGTTTTCCACTCTAACGAAGCTTTTAAAACACCGAATATTGGTGAGCAAATTCAGCACGTACCCAGAGCCAAGGAACGACAATATGCTACCTAATGATGTGAGCACAGACTATCCTGTATGTGTCTTCTGAATATGACCATTAGTTTTCTAGATTACTTTATTATGCAGGTATTTTACACGGTATCTCTTGTCTTTGACAAGCAGCAGTAAATGAAAGCAGAGTCAAGAGTTTCTGGAAGAGAGTGAATTATTTCTTTAACTACCAATAATCACGGGTACTGTATTTCCACAAAAGCAGTGTTAGCACTTGATTTACTTCTATCCAAAGGTTAATGCAGCGTTATAGCAAGGAAGTACGAGAGACAACCTTCCAAACTGCTCTCCACACCACAACCAGGATGAAGTGAAAACACCACAGTTCAGAAAATAGCAACGGCTATTTGCTAATTCAGTGTTTTTCAGTCTTTTCTGAATGATAGATACAGTTTGCCCTGGAAGACACGGCGCCTCTTGAAAGATTAATATACACGTATCTCTGAACGCAGTACGTTCATTTGAATTTTGTATTTCCCAACACGTGTGCCTCAAAAGCAGCGCAGGGATCCCCACGCGACCGCGGAGGCCAGGCGAGGACAGCAGTGCGGGCANGGGGGGGGGGGGGGGGGGTGAGCCTCCTGCCTGCACAGCTGCCTGCCCTGCGCTGCACACCTTCCCTCCCCACCCCGTCTTCTGCACACCAGCTCCAACAAATCCCTGTGCCCGGGAGGCGTTCGTACACAGCTACACAACGCAACAAACTTTGAGCATTTCACCCGCCTTGCCGTGGGGAAAGAATCACGATTTGACCATTACCAAACACCAACAAAGACACGAGCTGCACAAACGCCGCCCCCCGTACCTGAGCTGCCACACCTGAGAGGTGGCACAGCACGCACACGTCAGCACAGCGCAACTGCTCCCGCATGTCACAGCCCCTTTCTTCTTTTTTTTTCTTCTCCTTGCCAGATTTTACATTTCTTGCAACTCCCAGCATTTAATAGATGTTTTTGCAAACCAATACGTAAGTGCTGCTTGAGTTATACAATATCTCCTTGTTTTAAAATCCATCTCGTGACTGCAGTGTTCACTTAGGATGTCTGTATGCAGCTGAGTAATCATTCGATAAATAACAGGAATGCAAAACATTAAGTCGCTCAAGAAGTGGTCATTATTCTTCATTTTAGTAACACTTTTAGTGAGAGTGATTAAGAGATATATGACAACACAGAGTAATGTTTTGAAGATGTCTCTTGTGATTTTGATGTGAGTGTTTTGGGTTTTTTTCCACATACAAAATTAAAATAACTGAATCATATCTATTTTATCCAGTAGTGAGAATTGCTCTGAAAACCTGTAAATCATAGAAGTCTGCTTAACTTACTGTCAAAAAATTTCGTAGGCTGAATTCACCTATGATGTAAGCAGAGATTAACCTTTTTGACTGGCATCATCAGTGCAGGATTTTACCATTGGCAGCTTTTCCAAACAGGCAAATCAACCACCTNCCCCCCCTCCCCCACGCGTCCCCCCCCCCTCGCCCCCCCCCCCCCCCCCCCCCCCCAAATCTATGCAGCAGACTGAGATGTATCAACGCCAGACTAACACACAACAAGCTTTATAATGAAAAGCTCTTCAGAAAATGACAGAGGCAATCTAGCCCTGGAACGACACCTATCCCAGGTTTTATGGACTCTATTATAAGGAAGGGTATGGGTTTAAAATAGAAGAGGGGGGGATTTAGATTAGATGTTAGGAGGAAATTTTGCCCTGTGAGGATGGTGAGGCACTGGAACAGGCTGCCCAGAGAAGCTGTGGCTGCCCCCTCCCTGGCAGTGTTCAAGGCCAGGTTGGATGGGGCTTTGGGCAACCTGGTCTAGTGGAGGGTGTCCCTGCCCATGGCAGGGGGGCTGGAACTAGATGGGCTTTGAGGTCCCTTCCCACCCAAACCATTCAGTGATTCTATGAAGGAAACTTGGACTGTGTTCATCACTGCCCAATGTCGGCTTTCAGCAGCCAGGTTCTGGTGAGATAGATCATGCTGACTTCTGCTGACACACCTGCCTCTGCCCTGCATCTTTTGCATGTAATGGATCATCTTGGCAGCAGATGCCATTCTGCTGGACTCTATATTCAAACTCTGCCACTGACCTTTCTAATTGTCTTGAGAGATTTCCTTTACCATTTTTTTCTTTATTATTTTGATTTTAAGACTTTTAGGTAGAGACTATTCCGGTGCTGTCTTGGTACATGTGCTTTAGTGCCATAGACAACATGCTACTTCTACTGCCAGAGGCACAGGAGCGACCGTCACTTCTATCAGCCAGTTCCTTCAGAACAAACTCCAAACAGCAGAGCGGACTGCAGCAGGGTCACAAAGCTTCACACAGAAAGCCGAGCAGCCCCTCCAAGGCCAACAGCTCGTGTTTTGTTTGGGTGGGCCAGGAGGAACCACGCTGGCAGCATCAGCTCATTCAAACCCCAGGCCCAGCTTCAGGCAGGCACTGGGGCTGCGGGTGCTGGAGGAAGCGAGCGTGCTCCTGTCACTCCTCCCAGCGGCGCTGCCAGAGCTGCTCTGGGCCCTGACCTCTCTCGCTGCGCAGGGCGGCGGGCAACTAAAGCCTGTCTGCAGGGCTTTGCCTCAGCGGCACATGACAGCTACCGACAGCTAAGCTGTTTTCTGACATCTTACTCAGCTGCACTTTTCTTACTTCTCTGTATGTAGGCTGTTTTGTTTTTAATACAGAGTTGAATATTTCAGCTGGGGTCCTTAAACTTTCATCACAGGGATGCAAAGAGAGGAAACTGAATGAAACTTAAAAGAAACACAGGATTTTGCAAGTAGCTTTGATGTTCTCTAGCTTTTTATTTATAGAATACAGATTAACTTCCTTTTGTTAACATCTATTGTTGTTTTATAATGGGCTCTACAAATGCTTTGATAAATGAATTGAAAGAGTTTGCTGCAGCTCTTGCTAAGTGCCCTGACTTGCTAGAAAGTGGGTCTTGCAAAAACGTGTTTCCGACTGAAAAATGGAACAAGAAAATTTCATCTGATTTTGGATGGTTATGAAATAAAGCAATTGCTTTGAAGCTGTGAAATGCAATTTGTTTACTCACATGTAATCCATAAAATTCAGCCTCAACCTAACCCGCATTATCTGCACTGGACAAACACAATCAGTAAGTTACTCTCTAGCATTTAGCCTTCTTTACATAACTGCATTGTCTTGCTGAAAGCCTACGACCCTTCTGCCTCGTGCAACTCTATTATCAGTGCCTTTTTATAACACCTGGGGATATTTTGCTTCTGAGGTGGATGTCAGACTCTTTCTTCATTAAAAATGTACCTGTTTGAAATTTTCTATATATGTCTAAAATAATCCCAAAGGTGGCAAATATTTCGATACTTCCTAGGATCACTAGAAAGCATTAGTTGTGAAATCTGTTATGAGGCTAGGTATGTGCACTCTAGCAGCAGTGGCTACCAGGTGGCTACTGCTTTTTTCTTTCTTATTTCCATTCATCCACCTCATGCTGTTTTCATACCTGTTGCTGCCTTCTGTGCCACTGTTCCTAATACCAATGCTTTGGTCAGAGGAGGTTTTCAATTCAGTACTTTCACAAACAGATAACCTGAAACTCAAGTGACAAAGGTCTGAAAGAGCACAAGTGCTGAGGCACCTGACGTGCAGTTCAAGTGGGAGATAGCGGCCTGGATCCATAGAGGATGTTTCACAAACTTCCAGCTGTCCCCAGAAGCTGTATCTGTACCAATACATTAAATAGGCATAATCTCAAGGCCTGCTAGTGGGTACACAGTAGTTATTCATAGCAAAAAATCAGAAAGCAGTCACAGATAAAACACCCTTTTCAGTCTGTATGGTGTTCAAACTCATGCAGTCTGCAAATTACTTTTTTTTTTCCATCACTCTCCCTTCTGATTGCTCATTTTCTGGTCTCCCACAGCTGCATGCAGCACAATGTGCAGCTCCTTTTACCCAGCCCAGATGTCCTCTTGCACGGTAGCAATGTGCATTTGACTCTTCTCAGGCCATAGGGGAAGCTGAAGTCAGAACTTGAGAGCACTGGATGAGTGCTCCAACTGTGAGGCTACATGTAAAGGTCAGCAACTTGGCTGTGTAAAAGAAAAAAATTAGGTATGCGTCCATACTCAAAAGGACCATTTTCAGGAATTAATTCCAGATTTGGGGTTATGAATTCCAATCTTTTAGAGTTCCCAAATCACGTGTTCAAACAGATAATCTAATTTGTAAAATATACCATCTTCCACAGCACAAATTGGTAAATATTCTTCTAAAAATGTTGGGTTTGGGTTTGGTTTTTTTTCAGATTTATATGATCATATGACTAACCCAGAATAGAAAAACATCTCGCCTTTTTTTCATTTGTAGGCTCTTTAGACTATTCAGGGCTCCTTTCTCAGCCATCTCTTCCATCTAATTGGCCAGATGAGTAAAAGGCGCTTAAGTAATTAGCACATTCCTTTTATTCAAATTTAAACCCATGTCATTTTCAGTATTTAATGATTTCCAGCTCAGTTTTGCAAAAAATAATATTTGGGGAATTGCACATGCTAGTTAGCTGCCATTCCTGTCCTCTTTCAGCAAGCAGAATGCTGCTCTCTTTTCATTTCAGCTTTTTAACCCCAAGGACTTGAACTCTATTTTTAGCCTTTGTATGAATTTCCAATCTAATGCATTTAAAGAACCTATCACAGATGTCTAAAACCTTGGAAGTAATTAATTAAGTCCTGCTATTTCCAGACTACACCAAAACAATTTGTCACTGCATGTAAAATGGTATAATCGAGTAGCATAAATGTTTTCAGGCCAGGACTTGCTATGAATTATTTAGTTCATCTCTCCTAATTAAAGACCTATCGGAGGATTAATGTCTCATAACCTGACAAACTACTTTACTAAGTAACAAATTATCCATATAATGACCTCAAACTAAATTTATATAACTGGAATAATTTGCATAAGTATACAAAATCCATTGAACTAGAAAGTATTCTTCCTTTATATTCAAAACATAGATTTTCAATCTGCATTCTGGAAAGGAATTTGGACCAAATGTAAATCTATACTGGAAAAAAATAGTTCATTGGATGTCTGTTTTTTCAGCACTTACATAAATACCAGTTTGTAAGGACTGCTTCTATGATTACAGCAAGATAACACAGTTATGCTGTGAAGTGAAAGCACTGATGCCCTCATGGAAATACGACTTATTTTCCTTTGTAATGCATTTTGTATTATAAATCTACAGCATATGCTATGCACCTGAAAGTAGCTGTGAAAAGAAAACAGCGTCACTAGTTCAGAAAGGTAGTGAAAGATGAGATAAGTCAATACAGAAACATAGGCCAATATAGAACGACTGCCTATATTGAGGTCAGGAGGAAAGGAGGATGCAATGCTATTGCTTCCACAAACCAATTGTTCAGAACTATTTAGTTGCCAAAAATTGATAAAGTTAAATATTAACAGTAATAAAAATAGGCTCCAGTAAACCACCTGTATAAGCTCCCCCTCCACATCTTGGGGCCCTGGCTGCCTGTTTCCAGGACTGGAGACCCAGCTTGGATCCAGGCCAACTGTGTAATTGTGCCTCCAGTTTCTGAGGAAATTACTAAGTTAGGAGAAGGAGCTGTGTGAAAGAGTAGAAAAATGAGAAAAGAAAAATTACAAATGGGGTAAAGTTGTTGAGACAGGGCTTGTTAGAAGCTCAAGTATGCAAGATGGAAAGATGACACTGACATGGAAAGGTATGAAATCCTAAAGGGAAAAGCCATGGATACTGGTCAAGCGAGTTGGGAATCATCAGGTCACGGGTCTGAGCTGCCAGTGACAGCAGTGATAACAGAGCTGATGGCAGACGGCAGCTCCGCAGCACTGCGGAGCCAGTGCCGGGGGCTGCAGAGGCTGACCCTCCCCTGCCGGGCTCACGACGGACGGAGTGCGTGCATAGTGTAAGAGCTAATGCTAATGCCTATGGACTGGTGCTCAGCCTGGTAGCTCATTAAATCTTATCTATCTTCTGTGCGCTACTTAGACAACAATTGCTTTATATTTTCTGTTTTATGTATTCCGTATCCTACATTTTTTTGTACTGGCTAACAACACCTGAACAAACTGATCCGAACTGGCAAAAATGCCTGCCACTTTTGTATTTCTTTCCCTGAAAATGTGACCTATTTCTGTTAAACACAGCAGCTCAGGCTATGACTGGACAACTTCCGAGTCCCAGATTTTCAGACCTAAGCCCAATTACACCTTACTTCTTGTTTCTTTTTGTCTTGCTTTTATCAGAAGACAGTTCTCTCCCAAATTTTTTAGTAAAATGGAAAACAAATGTCAACTCTTCAGCATCTGCAGAAGAAATTACAATCAACACACATATTCCCATCTGACTGGAGACAAATAAATGCTTAGAGTACATAAAGAAGAGAATTTATTAGGTCTCTCTGTCTCTGATTCCACAAACTCTACTATAATACACATAATTACAACAGATAATGCTGAGCAAAAAATACCTGCACTCTTATGTATACCAAATGCCTGCAAGAAAGATGAAAAATAGCCAGTCTGAACATCTTATTTGGTTTGTAAATAGAAAAGGACAATTGAATCTGGACCTGACTTCTGCAGTTCTGGGGACAGCACACAAAGAAACATATTTGACTGAAGAATCCAGGGCAGGAAAGGCTAGAAAATTCCTCAAATCCATAACAAACACTATTTTAGTATTCATCCAAATCTAAACCAGAGTAAAATTTAAAATGGACAAACAACTCTCTCTGATCACAGTTTTAACAAGTCTCTGAGTTACCTAACCTTAAAAAATTGCTTCTTAGGAGGAAAAAGTCCTTCAAGTAATAGAACAGATGACTCTGAAAACCAGGCAATAGTTAAAATGCACAAGTGTTAGTGAATCTGCTGGAATGGGTTTAGGTTTTGGTTTGTTGTACTCTTGGAACAGAGCATGCCATAACTTCCAATACATAATAAAGGCTTTTCAAAATTTATGTATGAAAAATGGGAGAGAAGAAAAATAACACACCTGTACCATATTCTAAACATATGAAAAAATATTACAAACTGCTGAAGTTACCAGAGAAGTTTTTTTTAAAAGTCAGAATAATCAGAAGGCAAAAATATGCAATTTCTCTTTGAGTTTATGCTCAACAGAATGTAGAGAATAACACTGAAAATATAGTGCCTTCAAATCGATTATAACTGTCTTGGTATTGCCCATTCCTTATTTAGGAGTGTCTATGCTTCTATAAAAATAACCCTCCGTCTTTAGAATTTAGGAGAAATGAATGAGCTTAGAATAAGCTACATGTGCATACAAGCCCTTCTGCAAGGTTGAAGGAAAAAAAAATCAGTTTTGCAGAGTTCACTTTTCTCAGGGTCCCAGTCTTTACATATAATTTCCCATATAGCTTCTCCTCTATACCAACCAACTAGTTGATGTAAGACCCAGTGGAAGGACCTGTGTGCCGTTCAGTTTGGCTGAGCCCAGAGACAAAAGGCACCCCTACTTCCTCAACGGGCAGTTAAAACCCCTCATGATATACTCTTCTCTATCTACACCGCTTCTGCCCTATCCCAACAATCTCCACTACACAAGTTCAGCTTGGCATGCAGCACAGCACCTTCCTAGACAGAGATTTAGGGAGACTTGAGGTTAGCAAATGGTGCAAACAAGGACTGAAGAATTAATTTTGATAGACTTCCGTATTATTTGAACTATTTTCCAGAAGGAGCATGTTGAGCTGTGTCATTGGTTACCTTTAATATAGAGATTGCATTTGAAATACTTCCATGGTGAGTTCTGGATATATTTTTGAAGGTTTGTTCCTACAGTTCTGGAGGGCACAACGACTTCTTAAAAGCAGCAGGGGAAAAAGGTGATCAGACGAACTCCTGTGTTTTCTACTGGGAATTGCAAGGTCAATGCTGATTTAATTGAGACCTGGAGAGCACAGCTTTACCCAAAGGTATAAAAGAGAAAGATGGTACAAGAAGATTTCTTCTCATGAAAATTTCAATCCGATCAATATGAAAGCTACACATTTGGATCAAAAATGGCAGGGAATCCTCAAGGACTCTTCTTACAAAGAGCTCACATAATCTTAAAGCAGCCTTTGATAGCCTGAGAGAGATCATTTTGTTGTTTTGAAAATGTTGAAACATCGGGGGAAAAAAAAAAATCAATGTTGCTGGGATCTTTACTTTTAAATTAATGTCAGGCAGTGACATTTCTAACTATTTTCAGTGCTTCCACATTAATTTCTTCCTTCACCAATAAGGCTCTTCATCGGAAGGCTTCGAGTCCTCAAAGTCCTAATGACTTGAAGAAACACAAGGCAAAGGTGGAGGGCCACCCTAGGACAAGTCAATATATTACCTTGATTAAGGGTTTGTACTAGAAAAATGTTTAATGTCCCAGTACGTTTACTGTCTCTGTTTCTCTGCAGGTCTATGTGTGCCTGTCTCTCTCTCTCTTTCGCTTTGCAATATGTATTTTAAAGAAACTCCTGACTGATTTTTGTCCTTCGAAGGCTAAATTAAAAAAGCAAACGAACCCAAAACCCAAACAAACAACAAACAAGCAAACATTAATAGGGCACCTAAGTATAGTTGCTATATTGAAATATTTCCGTCTACAGCATCAACTCAGTTGGATGTGTTTTCATATAAACTTATACTAACACCAAAGCTGTTTCCTCCTAACCCTATTTTAGACCAAAATATACAGGTCTGGACCAAAGCAGGCCTTATATTGGTGGGTGAGCTGGTCTGAATATTGGGAATTTTATTTGAATTTGACTTGCAGTTTTTTCAATTAGCTTAAAGTGAAAGTATGTATATAGTATATGCAATATTTTGTTACATTAAATACAATTTATTATATTTTTTTTACATTTTTAAATATGAAAAAGTGAATAAAACACCTAGAAAATAAAGGAATGGTGTTTAAAATTATCTGAGATTTGTGAACTACATTAAGCACATCTAAATTTTGTTACTGAAACATTTTTACTTTGCTTTATTTAAATCACAGTTTATTTTGGAATGCAGCAGCATTGATAATCTTTTTAAGGAGATATGTGCTTAAAATCTATGACTCAAAACTCAAACCATTTAAAATCAAATAACTATCAGGGGGCATGTGTAATAAAGTGAACACTAAAAAAAAAAAAATCTAAGCTGATTCTAAGCTTATTTATGCATTTTCTTCCCTTGTGTGGAATAAATGGATATGCAATTTGCTTTGGATTTATGTTTAGATTTAGTCTACATCTGGAAGAAAAAAAAAAAGGTTTCTCAGTGGGTTTCTGGGATAACTAGAAAATCAGACCAAATTAAACCACTCGTTGGTCTTCCTCAATTTGCCTAGCCTTTATAGGTATATATGCACACACAGACACAATTATATAGAAATGCTCCAACTCATCATTCACTCTCTTTTCTTTCTTCATGATGATACTATCATCTCTGGGTCCTACAAAATGGGGCTATTGCACCTTCCCTACTGGACAGCAGTGAAGTCATATGGAAAATGATGTGTCACCACTGGCCAGGTCAGCATCACCAGTTGCCAAATTTAAACATTTTTTTAAAAGGACTGTATTTTGCCAGAAAAAGCATCTCATATGTGGTAAATAACTCATACGGTATAGTAGTATTTCCATATACTGCATGTGTTTGGGTCTGGATGCAAACAGCCAAGAAATAATGGAGCTCCACCGTTTGGCAGTACTGCCACTAATTACCATTTTTTTAAAACCATGGCATTTGCTACCAGGAATACTGCAGGTACTTCTAGCTCAGTCAAAATAAGGTAGCTCACATGCCAGAGGAGAATAAAACAGGAGGTACATGGAAGATCTGGGAAGCTGTTACTTTAAATACAAATATTTGTGACTTCATGATTTTTCCACACACTAACATTTCTGACTGCTGCTGATACAGAGGTGACTAGTAGGTTTGGAGCTTGCATGGCAGGCTTGAATCTGAGAGTATACATGGCACCAAAACTTATGAATCTGACTGCAGTAAAGCAGATACTGTGATGGGGCACAGACCTAATATATTTAATTAACTAATAAAGATAATAACCCTTTGGTCAAAACTTAAACTTTGGTCAAGGTTTAAGAGTCATTGACTGTTAGAAATCAAAAGTACTATTGAAAGATAGTAGGACAAGACAGGTAAGCAATATAGATGGTGTAAGATTTTAATTTGACTGACTGCTTGAATGAAATCATTAACACTTTGTCACTGTGACAGGAGACATAAAAGCTCAAGGCTTGACTATGAAAGAAAATATAGCTAAAACCTGAAATGCCAATTAAAACAGGAAAATGTGCCTTTGCTTGTAATGACATGGAAAGCAGTTCCCCAAAAGTATCACCATATTTAAAATATGACTAGCAGTAAGTAACCTACCTTTTATTTTAACTATCAACTGAACCTTTTCACAGCCCCAGAGGCTAAGAGTGAACTTTCATGCAACCAGAAGCAAGTGCATCTCACACACTTCCTAAAAGGCAGTTGTATAAAAAGATAAATAATGACCACAGTAAAAGCCACCACAGAAAGCCTCTCCCTCCCCAAGCTAAAAAACAAACCTTGTTCTGTACTGTAATCTTTACATGAGACCAATTTTTGCTACCAATCAGTCAGATCCAGGCCTTTCTCATCCTTTCTCCTGTCCTTCCAGATTTATCAATTTAGTAATTTGAAAGGTTTATGAATCAGGTGGTTTGTTCAGCCAATTCCATTCTCAAATAACCTTCTTGTAGAGGCTGAGACCAGTAAGTATCATGTGAAGAAACTGTATCTGTTCTGCAGAAGCAATAGAAATAACTGAGGTTCAGAAAAATTAATCTCCTCTGTTTAGTTCTCTGTAGGCATGAAATGATGCACAATCTGTGTCAGCCATAAAGCCAGGACATTTGGGTCAATTTTGATGTCTCAACATCTCATTTTGGGGAACATTCACTTTAATATGAACAGGGACAATGAGGTGGTAGAAGGATTAAGCAGCAGGAAAGACTGAGGCAGATACCCCTTGTAATGAATTCTGAGAGTCAACCAGCAGCCATAACCCCATGTATATAATTTTAACGGCCGTATTAAGAGTAAAGTATTTGTTGTCCACTACAGGACTGGTTAAGATTAAACTTTTGTAACTGAAATCTAGTGAAGGAGAAGAAACAGCTCCAGATCTCGTATCTTTTATGCTGGATAAGATGAATAGCAAAAGTTTAGAGGAATATTCTCCTTCCTATTAGAATAATTTTAAGTCTCTTATATTGGACAAAACCCCTCCAGGCACCTCTGACATTACACTGCCGCTGGTGGCTCTGCCAGCCTGCATCTCCCCTTTTGCTCTCAGAATTGTGCCCGTCCACATTAGTGGTGCAGGAGGGAGAAGGGTAAATGTCCCCAGTCATTCAAGAGCACCTCCTCTCCTGGTCCTGCACCACTAGAATAAGCTAAAGCACAAAGAAACCAAGGATTGGTGACTGGTGCTCACTCGCTCTCTGTCACACACATCCATCTTTTTTGTGCCCAAGCTCTGCTAAAGGAACTGGACAAACGTCCCTTCCTGACCTGTCACATATATTTTTCAGTTTGCAAAGATACTAGATTTTCTTTTTGCTTTTGAAAGTATGTGAAATTACACAATAGCTATAGTAGGAGAACATGAAACAGAGAGAAAAATTGGAAGTGAAACACATAAAAATAGGAGCAGGTCATCATCTTGATCCTTAATCTCTAATTGAACCTTACTCCTACCCCTAAAAATAATGTTAAGTCACGTAGAATATTGTAGAAATGTCACCTAATAAAAAATACAAACCCTTTAAGAATTTAAATGGCAGGAGCCTTGAGCAGTTGACAATAGGTTTCTCCCAGAGAAACAACTCATCTAGACAGGGGAGTCAGGATTACTGGAGCTAGCTGTCAGGCAGCTCTCTGAACTTTCTACATTTCTGTTAGCTGAGGGTATTGGCCCATGCTGACCTTCTGTACTCTGCTTGAGGCAATCACATCAAACTCCCTTTCTGATGAGCCAATGTGAATGGCACACTGCTAATGATTCTTCCTGCCACATTTCAAGATTCATGACAGGTACATCCAAAGGAATTATGGACTCCATATCTTTTGCCTGCAATTAATGAAATCCTTTCAGTTCAAAGACCTTTAACTTTAATGCTAATTCAAAGGATATCAAAGTAATTGATAGTCTGCATGAATAAATCTGTGTGCTTTAAAATACTTAACCTTCAAAAAACCCATCAATTTATAATCATGGTGCCTTAAAATGGTGAAATCATTAGTCAGAAGAAATTCCTGAGCACTAGACATACAGTTGGTTAACCTATATTAGGAAAAGGAGTTAATTTCCTTACCAACAGATTTCATAGAGGAAACTCAAATGGCAAGTAACTACATCCTGCTTCTTCTATACAGGACCTCTTACTTGACCTCTGCTCGGAAAATTTTTGCTCAATCCCAGTTGCGTAGCTTGCATTTCCAGTGCTTCTCCTGATTAAAAAAATCCAAACTAATTAGCCTGTAGCAACCAACATTAACAACATATGCTGGGACTTAAATGAACTCCCAATTTGTAAAATGTTCTCAAGGATGCTGTATTATTGATTAAAAATTAACATTTTTCTCTTGCTCTAGAGTAATTAGTGAAAATGTAAGATAATGAATATTTATAAAGCTAAGGTAAAAACTTGATCATTCCCTAAGACACCGATTTTGTGCTTCATAGTAGCCAGCAAACTGCTGGCAAGCAGATCTTGTATATTAGGTTTTCAGGGCAGAAGTTTGTTCATAGCAGTCTGCTTTACAGCCAGAGCTGAGAATGCAAGAAAAGGGCAACTTCCCTCACAAAAGCCAAAAGGCAGCAGCAAGAGCACCAGAAGTCAAGTCAAGCTAACTTCAGGTGCATATTTCCAAGTGTTTGTCATCAGAAGGAAAGGTCAGACTGTCAAGTTAGCTAACACCTTTGATAGAGTCAACAGCAACGCTAGTTACTGCTTTGCAGTTTCTGTTCAGGAAAAGAGTATGTGCATGCTGCGTTGCACTCATTTGCTCAGACTCCTTTGATGGAGGACAAGGCCATGGCTAGACATCTTTACTGCACTGGCAAAGGCAAGATTTGGCCTGTCCTTCAGTCTCAGTAACAGCAGCTTATTTTTATGAGCTGTTCAGCTAGCTATGCACTTCATGCCACTCATCACAACCATTATAGCTATTAGCACTTTGTCTTAATATCAGTTTTCCTTCCCTACCAGATTTAATCCTTCCATAGCCCAGTCTGGGTTGTTACAAAACCTTGTTATTTTGTATTTTCTGATTTTGGTTCTCTTAACCCAGCAGATTTCAAATGTACTAAAAGCTCTTTTATAGTTATTAAAGAGATTGCCATACCCGAGGTGATATAACAAAGGTGTAAAACCTTGAAGGTATATATATTTCAGATATATTCACTCAGAAATAAGTTACATTGGAAGAAACACTTCAAAGTAGTTGCCAATGCTAGAAGTGCTAACTTTTGGGAATTACAACAGAAGAAAATACAAAGGAACAGCTGTCACCAAGGCTTTTCCTCAATATCAAGAAAAACATTCTTGTTGCGTAGCCCACGGTCTTTAAAAATAGCGATATATTAGGTAGTCACCAGGCAGGGAAAAATCTGCCCATAAAGGACACCATATCCTTCCAAAATATGAACATAGTCTAGCAATCCCTCATCTTCAGTCTGAATGGAAACCATGGTGTGCAGGAAGACAGGTGAGATCGAAATTTCTTGCTTATTTCGTTTTCTGGACCAGATGACAATTCAAACTTTTCTTCAGAGTTGCCGTCTCTATCTTTCCATAGGCAACTGAGACTTCGTGTGTCATGCTGAGAGCTCAAGGTATTAAGTTCTTCATCAAAAAAGATGCTTTTCTCTTTGAAGAAGAGTCTTACATAACAGCCATGGCGGCAGAATCTGCTGCCCGCAGCTGTGGCCACCATACTCACCTGCCTGCAGCCTTCACAGAAATGCTTCTGACAGTGAGGGAAAGGCTGTTAAAAGCTGCACCTTTCACAAACTGAAGCACCATAGAAAGAGGGGGTTTCTTACAGCTTGAATCCTTCTGGAGATATTAGAGGTGGGTTTTTTTGGGGGGTGCCTGGTTTTTGTTTTTGCTTTTTCTCTATAATGAAAAATTCTATCTATAAAAATAAAATTAAAAAGAAGCCTAAAATTAGGCTGCAATGACAAAAGGGAAAGATTCAATGCTTTTATAATGTAACTCAGAAAAAAACCTTTTATCAGCACTTTTTTTTTTGTTAGTTAACTTTTTGAAGTGTTAATAATGTAAGTAAATAGGAAGGGTTTAAATTAAGTCCTTGACTGCAGAAGGGGTGACTATAGCATTACCAATCATAAATGAAATGCTGAGTGACAGAAGCTCTCTACATCATACACATTTCCTCTTGTTAACTTCAGCAGATACAACCTATCAAAGGATATTCCCTTGTATTTCCTCATTCTCAAGAAAACACCCAAATCTCTTCTTCACAGACTATAGTTTTAGCAGGGAAGATTTCTTGTTTTCTTTGCTTATTTCTTTTTTTTAATCACAAACCTAATGAACTCAAAATTAGGAAGCAATGTCTCATCCGTCATTTGGATAGAGGAAATCTGAAAAGTTGTAAAGCAAGGCTGAGCAACCACATGCTCCAGGATGAGAAAGAGTGAAGCCTTCCTGTTAAATCCACTGGAGACCTCACATGTGAATTATGTCAGAGATGATTCTCAGGTACCAACTGTTATGTGTGGCAAAGTCATGAAGCTGTTCAAGATGAAACTCAAAAGCTGCTTGAGGAGACCCACACACCATACCCCCACACAGGCAGAGAAACACCATAGGGTCCCATGGTCTCTGAAGAGGGGACTGGAGTTAGGTGAAGAAGGGAGTTTGCCATCATTGTCCTGCCTTTCCAGCTTGGAGGAAGAATCGTGCCCCTACTCCTCCAAGCAGGTATGTAGTGTTGTGCTGCAGTGAAATGAAGACCCTCCTTTTTTTTTTTTTTTTCCTGGTCCTCCCACAAATTCAAAACTCCTTCCAAATATTATTCTGCATTATTTTTCTCTGGTGTTAGGGGTTGAATTACAGTTAATTTCTTCCTACCCTGCACCTATGCTAATTTTGCAGCAAACAGGGAAAAAAATTCCTTTCACTTGCAATCAGGCAAGCCTCAAGGGACTGACTATCTGATTGACATTCCAGCCACAAAGGTTTTGTTAGGATAATTGAACAGTTTTGGAGAAGGAGGAGTTACCTGAAGCTCTTCTGCCCAGTTCAATTAATTTTATTGAACTATTATCCTCCGAATGCACTGCTTTCTTCTTTTATCCACCTGTTCTTGTCAGGCACTTCTATAATTTTTCTAGGACATTCTCTTATTTCTGATCATACTAATTATTACAAATGAACATCAACCAGAATGTAAGGTTCTAACATACCATACAGACAAGTAAGCTGATATATTCTTGAATGACAAATCAGAAGCTGAGAGAGTTAAAGGAAAGTGATCCTGTAATTTTCTTTTCTCATGTCAGAATGCAAAATTATGTGTTCAAAATCATGTCACCAAAGAAAAAGAATTATATCATAACTTCATGAAAATTACAGGTAGAATTAATTCAATGATAAGCTGTATAGGAAAATTTAATTCCTGATATTCCGGATTAGATAAACATAAAAAATCATGCTATCTTTTTAACCTTCTTACAGTTTAAGTATTATTTACTTCAGCATAAAACCAGCAAAAACAATTGATATGTAGCCCTGCTGCCAGCAGCTGTTATTCTTTAGTGTGCCTGATGGAATTACATGAGTCCTTCACTGTGATTTCCAAGAGGCTATAAATTGCTGTTCTACTAGTCTTAATTTTTAGTTACCTCTCTCTTAAGATCAGCATGGCAGCTGGGCCTCAGCAGCGGATGGCTTCATCTACGTTGCATGAGGACTAAATAGGGTAACTCTACAGCAGAGGACCGGCTTCCACAGCTCTCGCCTCCAGAGGCTGTTCCCACAATCTGAGGCTCCCTTTGGCACCTAGACCTTGGCACCACAACGGAGGACTGCTTTCTGCTGCAGCCAAGTCAAGGTGGAAGGTTTGGGATTTCATGTGGGAACAGCAGAAATTTGGTTTGTTGCTCCTCCATTCCCAAATTTTCTCTTTATTCCATTCTATAGAACGTATACTAATGCCATTTAATTTGTAAAACTATTTACTAAAAAGTTTCAGATGTTCATAGGTAACAGATTTACAAAAAGACCCAATTTCTCCTAAATCTGAGCATCCAACATGCTTGTAAAACATTCAGCACATACTTCCCATCCATCTCTCTCGTTTTTTCAAATTTACTCTTACATTTTCATTGTCTTCAGTTGTCCTACTCATTATGAGAATTTTTAATCTCTGTACTATTTCTTTTAATTTCCAGTAATTTAGACTATTCATAATCTATCTACAGGTTTTTCTTAGATATTTTAGGTTCTCATTTCAAATGTTTTATTCTTAAATTAAATTATTGAAGTTGTAATAGAAACCAGAGGAATGTCTTAAAGTCTTCGACTCTTCTAATTCACCATGGCTTTACACTTAAACTTTTCATTGAATAAATTTAGTGTGTGTCACAGTATAGTTGTTACTTAACCAAGGTATGTGATGACCATTAAGATATAATGGAATATCAAACATAGATAATAGACACTCAAACTTTTTTGGCATTTGTTAGCTCAGAAAAACATAAGGGACAAGCATTTTTCATCCCGAGGATTTCTGTTATAAAAACGTTTTGTTCTATCTTTGGTGGCTTTTGTGGTGAATTACCTTTCATACACTTACGCTTAGTTCCAACTGTGCAAACTGCACTGCTAATTTGAACAATTAATCTTAAAGCAGTATGGATCAGCAAAAATCTTTTGCCACTACTAAATCATGGTAGAAAAATAAAGTTTAACAATTTCCATTAAGCATTTTAAGCTCTGGTGTAATGCAGCACTGATAGCACTAACATATGGCCTTTGCCATTATGTCTACATTAATCAGAGCCCATTTTCTTTTCAGTTTTTTTTTTTTTTAAAAAAAGAAGAAGTTTTACTGTTTCTTTTATTTCAAAATCTTGGTGATTTTAACAGAAAAACAAAGGGCTGGGAAAGAAGGATGTGATAACAAACAAAACAAGAATGCATTTAGGCAACAGGTGAACACTCAAATAGTCAAGTGGTTAAAGACGTGACTCACTGCTGTGATAATTAACATCATTACAACCAAATCAGGTATAAAGCTGAGGCCACTCTGTAAATATTCTAAGATGGACTGAACTGAATTGTGACTTTACCAACTGCTGTTCCTCTATATTGCTCCTCAATTACCAGGATACACTGCCACCGCCTCTGTGGGTTTGTTTTTGAAAGGAGTGGAGTATACATATAGGCTACAGAAAATCCATGACTCCAGTCCTCTGCACCTCCCTGTGAATTTTGATGAAATTGGGAACACCTTGCACCGTGAAAAAGCATTATGTAGTTGACAAGTTAAAGCTTCTGTTTTAAGAATTGCTCGATCAAACCATCAGGGACAGAGTTGCAATTAACTGGGAAATTTGCAGGTCTCTTTTTTTGAGAATCAGGTATGCACTACTAACCTAGAGGAATTCAATGCTGTATTTCAATGTTCATAAGCCTTAATTTTTTGTGTAATGAAGAGTTTCCCAGCAATACAACTTGGAGTGTTGCTTCTTAGTTTAAAAAAAAAATAAAAAAATCAAATATAAGTGTCAAACCAGAACAGAAGCTGTGCAAGTTTTCAGGAAAGCGGACTTGTTATATTTCAACTGTATTCTACATCAGCATTGCCCAGGCTGACTCAACCCAAGGGTTTTGCTGTCTGACTCTGACTGGAATTACTATTTTCTTTACTAATTCATGTCTAAAAAGCTTCTAAATGAATTACTCTCTGGCCAGTGTCAAAGGTGCCATATAATATAAACACTTGCTTAGAGTTATCAGTATTATACTCAATTTATTGAGATAAATAAGGAATCCCTTGGCACAACTAGTATTTTACACCATAAAGAGCAGGCTATTTTGACAACAGTTGGCATTATAGGTTCATGAGTAATTACTGACATAAATCAATAGATGCTGGGAATACTGATTACACATTCGCTGTTAATTTTCTGGCACCATATTTCTAGGAGATGACCATCATATCTTTCACTTACATCTTCCAAAAAAGTCTAGAAATAAATATAGAGTTTCAGGCTCTGGCAAAGATTAAATAATTAGTTAATGACTCTTCAGAGAAAACCTTTGTATGTCACTGCATCATCAGACTTTGAAGGATCCATGAAATAACTTATTATCTCCTTCTCCATTAGGGTAAGATGTTAATATGTCTTAAAGGGAACTTTCCAACAAAATGAGAGAAATATGATAACTGTCATAGGGTTTCCTGGTTGCACTTTTCCCAGTTCTGGTGAATAGAAGTTAAATGTCATCTCCACCCTTAATGTCTTCTGCTTTGATTCAATTGGGCAGGTGGACTATGTTCAAAGATCAGAATTTTATATTCCTTCATGAGAGGAGAGGTTCGTAGCCCCATTTCTTAGCATTGGGCAGTATAATTTCAGAAAGCTTAAACGGGGTTAAATGGGAAAGAGAAGGATTTAACTGTGAGGGATAAGAGCACAGTAATTAATTATAATGTGGTTTTTTTGATGAATTAGGGTGCGTGCACATATGTTTATGTAAAGGAAAATTCTGACAGACAAGGAAGGTAGAAGCTAGACTGGACATACAAATAATATAAGGAACCAGACACTTGGCAGCAGAGACACTAGGGAAGAGCAAAAGACATCAAAGTAAACTGGTCACGTTAGCAAGAGAAAAACTGGCTATAAGCTAATGATAAAGAAATTTAGTCTGGGAATTAAAAAGAAATTATTAGTCTCTATAAGCAAGAGAGGCAACTGTTCTAATTAGTTTTCAGATGGAACTTGATGAATTTATTACCAATAATCCATCGAATTGTAGCTGTAATCACTGGAATGTGAAAATCAGTTTTTCCCTGCTAAAGCACATCCCCTCAGCTTGCTTTCCCCAAGCACACTGGTTTCCTGGATTTTCACCCTGAAAATATGTAGTTTCATTTTATGTCTGTGAGCACTGCCCCCGCCACCCCCCCCCATTTTCTAATGAGAATTCTCCTGTCTTAGAGAATTTCTTAGCCTTTTCTAAGAAGCACCAGCTATATTCACGATGTCACTGTTCCAGCCTCTGCCCTAGGTCAGGCACACACATTTCTGCAGAACAGCCATTTCTGCTCTGAACCCTTTTCAGAGCAGCGTTTCTCAGCAAGGATGCAGCAGGACCACCCCAACAGGATGTACTTTTAATTAGACCTAATAGAGAATTGAACTGCTGGTAAGTAAAATTTTAACTAGCATCATTTTTATTAGTATTGCAGATTCTTTGCTTAGTAGGATCAGACCTGGGCCTTCCAGAGACACTTCTCACTTAAACAGACCCTGATGCAGCCCTGAGCTGGGGCATTTTCTTAGTACAACATATTTATTTACAAAAAGTTATTTACAAGCTTCCCCTTCCTCAAGTACAGAAGTCTATATTTAGGATGTGTGCAAATGTGCTAGTGCAGAAATACCCCCTTGTGCTTCCACTCTGATTTTCACGAGGCTGTTAAACAGTGTTTACCCCACCGAGAGGTCACTCCCTTCATTGCTGTAAGAAAGCTGTGATGATCGCTGCCCTGGTAAAACAATAGAGAGTTATGCGATCCCAGTCATCTTGACAGCCTCTGAGATCTGTGTGTAGCACAACAGAAATTAAACTTCCCATTTAATTCACACAATGATCAGGTAGACAAGAGCCTTTAGACTGAAAATGGGACCTATAAGATTTGTCTGAATCATAAATGTGCCATGTAATGAATAGAGTTACATGTCTCAGTTTAAAATATAGTGTCAGACTGCATATTAAATTAATTTTACCAGATTTATTTTATTCATTATAAAGAACTGTATACTCATCATCGTTACAAAGTGTACACCTTCTTTGGCTCTACTGTATATGTTTTAAAAGTAATAAAATTAAACTGCAGATTATTTTTTCTTTATTCTATTGATTAATTCTTAAATCTGGGAAAAACACGTTGTATATTGTTTTATGTCTGCACTTTGAAATGATGACTTTCAATACCTTTTTGTCTGTGCATTAAAATGAATGAAATTTTAAGAGTAGACCAAAACCAATTGATGCAATCCAGTTCATTTTAAAATGCAAGTAAATCAGGTTCATTCCAGATGGCAGCCTGATTCACTGTCTCTCCCTTGTATCACAGTTTTGCTCTGCTTCACACTGAATATGGTAGGCTATCCTTTTTAACTAGGGAAGTAGATGACATCTGCACTTTGTAGAATTTACCTCTGGTCAAATACCATTACCCCTGCTTTTGGCAATGTCATCAACCACAGTGACAGTGAAAGGTCTGTCCAGAAAGGGATGGCGTAACCCTGCAACCCCACAGCCCCAGCTGTGATCTTTCAAAGGCAACTAGACCTGGATGGAAGACAACTTGAGACATAAATTATTTTGTACACTTGCACACGCACCAACACTCCAAACACCAGCTTTCCTGTTTGGTGCTGGAACCAGCCAGCAGTTAGCTGGCTATCTATAATAGGCTATTGTATAAGGCAGCCTTTTTACACATGCCAAGTACATGAACAGGCTTTTATGGCCTGTCAGGTAATATCTCTCAAACGCTAAACAAGGCTTCGGGCACTGTCTTTGAGTGTGTGTTTTTTACCAAAGATGAAGCATTCATCTAAATCCAGGTAAAAGACACCCATGTGCACGTACGCTTATGTTTTACTTCACGACAGAACCTCTGTAAAAGAGGCAGCATCTGCATAATCAGCAGCTGTTTACGAAAAAGTCTTTGCTCTGTCAACAGATGGGACTGCTAATGACGGCGAGCATGACCCATGCTGACAAATCCCTCCTCCAAAAATACTTGCTTATTTTGAAAAGGCATCTTTCACACTTCTCAAACCAAAAGGTACAACACAGATGTTACTTTGCAGGTCCTACTTTGCAGTTTGATTTTGGCCCAAGAAAATTTTCTTTTTCCTTTTTTAATGAAATATGCAATGTGCTTGCTATTCATACTTCATTATTAAATTAGAGTTGGCCTTTAAATTGCACTCTTGGAGAAAGCAAACATATCAACAGGGGCTGTTTCACGAAAAGCTAATACTTGTTGGTTTTTGTTTGGGTTTGTTCGTTTGTTTTTAAACAATTTTGGATGTAAAATGTCTAGCAAATTGTTAGTTAGTTATAAAGTGCCTACACAACCCCAGGAGCGTTACAACTGGTTCCACAGAACCTCTGCTAAATTCACAGTGTCACATGCTGCTCATTTCTGAAATACTCTAACGTAAAATTTTTTCAGAGAAAGAATGGGATCCTAGGCAGCAGATTCAATCCAGCTCCAGAATGTTTTGAATTCTTTTTTTGAGACCATAAATAAAGTTGATGCTGGGAATTGAAAAATCGTTGACATATAATTTGTCTCCTAGACGCATTGTGAACTGACTCAGCTGTTGCAGCCACAAAACAATAAAACACTCTGATGTAACCTACCCTGCTTTTGGAATCATGTTTCATACCTCCCTCTAGGAAATCTCACTTAAATCTAAGATGTTTGTGGATTTTCCTCCACCCCGAGATGGGAGAAACATTCTTTTCCCAGTAGTCCCAACCTCAGATCGGTTTAAAATCTGGAAGAGAAACCACAGACCTCACTATAATGAGGAACTCTAGTCCAATTCCTATTTAGACATAGTGCACTGGCTGTACTCCCATCTTGTTAACCACCCTATTCATCTATATCCATCAATCTCAATGGATGAAACAAGTACTGACACTAATAACTTTGCTTCCAGTTTCTGAATGCTGCTGAATGGAAGGAAAGTAGATGCAGCTGAACTCTTCTATGGAACGTGGGCTTTCTCCTGTTTTCCTCTGAAAATATTTTAGTGTTTTTGACAGAAAAATTCTGAAGATGCAGCACTGATGTTATTAACATTAGGCAGTATTATCACTGGTGTTCTCAGGAATTTTCTGATACCCATTTCTATACAACTTGACATTGCACAGGCTTCTTGAAATCAGCATAAGAGGCTGTTTAGACCTGCATGATAATACCTTCTGAAACAACATCTAAAAGTCCTGCCTAGAAAACTTCAAGTCAGTTCCTATGTACTTTGCAAAAAGACTGTTTTATTAATATATTTTGAAGAGCTGGAATACTGATTGAGTTCCCACCTCGCTGTAGCCTCGGTCATATAATTAGCAGTTCGTCCTTTCTTTTAACCGTGGCAACAGCAAATCTAACTACTTCTAGCTTCCCAGTATATCCTATATACAACATAATATGCATATTATATATGTAATATTTTATTCTATGTACACTTAGATACATCCTATAAATACTGGTTAATCCTTATCCCTCACTGTCTTCTATATATCACGCCTACTGTTATAGTCTTACAAGGCTCAAATGCTGCTTGTAAAAGTAATTACCATCGTTTTCAGTTACAGATCAACCACTAACAAAGCCTAACCGCTTCCCTAAACCAGCAGAGTGAGACTTTATTAAACTATGAACATAACTTCGGATTTAAAAAATTGCATTTCATAACAAAAAATGGACATTAGATTATCTCATTCAGCAGTATTTGGGCATTATCTGCCTCCCTCTGTAAAGTACAATATTTGATCTTTGACAAAAAGCAGACGTACACAGTTTAATATGTTAATATAGGACTTGTTGTGAGGTAATACAGTGGAAAAAAAAATAAAATCGTACCAGGTCATGAATGTTAAAATGCAAAAGGAAGGAAATGCCTGTTATTCATCTTCTAGGCAGTATTCAGACATTCATGAAATTGAAAGTTAATGTACCAGGGACTTTCATTATCTGACCCATTCTATACTATCCATTAGAATCCCATAGTACTGGAGACAGAGGACCAATATGTCACTAATACAAGACGGAAAAGGTCACAAAAACTAACCATCAATAAGACATTACTTCTCTATTAGATTTCACAACACTCAGCAGAAAACACACTTGCTGAAACCAGAATATTTTATTATGTAATGCAGCTAAACTGAGAGAAATGTATGTTTACCAAGGCAAGGGCATAATGATTAGTTGTCGAGCAAAAATAATGACTTTTTTCTCCATTTCTTCATTAAAGACATTTTGTTTGTTTAAAGAAAAAGTATTGCATGGTTTGGTTTGCTTTTTAAGGCTTTTTCTTACAATAGAAAGGTTTCCTTTCACACCACTGAAAATACAATATTTATTGGTATGTTGTGAAGTCAAAACAAATTTGCTTTCCGTTTCCTCTAGTGGAATATTTCATTTATTTAGAATAGCTTTCAGTAAGAACAATATCACTACAACCAAAACATCATTTTCATGTAGAAAGATGATGTACTGATTCCCTTGAGCTTTTGCCATCCCATTTTTCTCCTAACGTTGCTGCCCAAGCCCCACTGCACGCGTTGCTCTTAATACACAGCTGAGAAAAATGTACAGCAGAAACTGCGATGTCTGATTAAATTATTATGAAGCAACTTATAAAAACACTCTAACTTTACCATTTGCTATTACAGAAAATATGTGAACGTTCAGAATATTTAAGTGCTGGAACTAGGCTTTTTGTGAGACAAAGCTCACTGTCAAAGAACTCGCTCAGAACATAACCTTTTCCCTCATGCTCCTCTATCCAGTAATGGGTAAAGAGGAGGACTTCTCACAGCAGACCACTCACCCATGTAAATGAAAAGCAGGCAGGCAGGTGGTTATGTGCTGGTGGACATTGGACACAGGATGACATTCACCACCTCTTCACTTTTGGGGAATGCCACAGGAACAAATGGTTAACAGCTGGCCAAGTTCTAGCCTGATACAGTGGTTTAATGGTGTTACGATTTTATCACCAATAAACACCTGGAAACTGGGATAAAACCTTTAAAAAATGTTAATAAATATTCCCAACTCTTTCAGCAAAACAATCTCCATTTAAATTATTTGAAAAGGCATAAAAGCAGCCTGTAGACTGACCAGAGTACTTAAGGTGTTATAAGGAAGATAAAAAAATGAAAATATGATGTCATTAAGGAGAGGGGATAGTAGGAAGGAAATTTTCATTTGGGATTCCTAACAGTAGACTGAACAAAGTGAGACAACATACTACAGCACACATGATTTAAAAGTGACTCTAAACTGTCCAGATAAGAGACTCAATAGATTACTACTGACTCCTTGCCTGACCCCCCTACCCTTTTCTGTCAGCATGGTTTGAATTTCAGGTTAATGGTGCAACCCAGAGAGTGGCTGAAAAAAAGCCTGACATGACTTCAAGTCAGCTGGAGCCCTGGGATCCAACTGCCTCCCTCTTTCTTTCAAGCATCCTTAAAGACACAAAATATCTGCAGTCTTTAATTGGAGATTTGCAGTCTCTAAGACAGGTTTTTTTTTTAATCAGAAAGAATTACTAGAAAAAGATAACTGCAGCTAAAGAAATTCAGAACTGTTGAGTGACAAAAAGTAAACAACAGGGCTTGAAGACAAACTATTGCCTTTCCTTCAGCTCAGCAACTCTCATTGTCTAGGTTTAAGCTCCTCACCATCATATCAGTGGGCAGGGGAAAGCCTCCTCTTTTCATCAGCTCCAGCACTGGGCTTCCCAGTGCCCATCAGCTTCCAGCTTTCCCTGAGGCTCCCCGGCTGTGCCGCAGATGAAGGCTCCTGCCGGCTGACCTACTCTACTGTGAGAGACAGAAGTGGTAGCTTGATGGCTCTTGGGAAAGAGAAGCCTTCTCCAGAAGACAAAACCCTGGGTGACCAGGTCAAAGGGTGATCCATCATGCTTTTATCCTGTCTTTCTTCAATGATTTAAAATTCAATATTTAACCAAGAAATATGAACAAACACCCAGAAAGTTCTACTGCTTATCAAATAACACTATATCCATTTAATATATTAATCATAGGGCACATCTGAATCACCTGTATTTATTTAAAATTAGTCCCACTGTTTAAGGAGAAGACAGAAGGGCACATTTTAGATATTTTTTACTCCTGCTTTAGTGAACACTTTGCAATGGACTGTGACGCAAATTTTACTTAGAAAGTTGTCTTTTTAACTGTGTCTGAAAGACAGAATCAATAGTAACTCAGACAAGGTTAGCAGTTACTGGCTAACCTCTGTCCAAGCTAGAAGGCCCCTGAGGCACATGAAATTTATGCAAAATCAAAGTTAATAGTGCTGAAAAAAATAAATAAATCTCTGAAGCCCTGCCTCTTGATGCTGCCTCCTGTCCAGTGTGCTCAATGTGTTTGAGATAACAGAGAAGACAACTCAACAGTTCTTTCCCATTCTAATCTCCTAATCACTTTTTTTTTTTTTTTTTTTTGAACATTGGTTTAGGATCACAAAAATANCCTGTTCCAGTGCCTCATCACCCTCACAGGGAAGAATTTCTTCCTAACGTCCAATCTAAATCCCTCCTCTTTTAGTTAAAACCCATTCCCCCTTGTCCTGTCACTACACTCCATAATAAACAGTCCCTTGCCAGTTTTCCTGTAGGCCCCATTTAGGTATTGGTAAGCCGTGATTAGGTTCCCCCAGACCCTTCTCTTGTCCAGGCTCAACAAGCCCAACTCCCTCAGCCTGTCCTCATAGGAGAGGTGCTCCAGCCCTCTGATCAGCTTAGTGGCCCTCCTCTGGACCTGCTCCAGCAGCTCCATGTCTTTCCTGTACTGGGGACCCCAGAGCTGGACACAGCACTCCAGGTGGGGTCTCACAAGAGCAGAGTAGAGGTGGAGAATCACCCCCCTTGACCTGCTGGCCACACTATTTCTGATAAAGCAGCTCAGGACACGGTTGGCATATTATATAACTGAAAGCTAAAATCACAAAGAAATTATGACTGAATTTTGTAAAAATTAGCTTTTAGCTTTTTTTTTTAGCTTTTTTTTTTTTAATTAGCTTTTTTAAATTAGAAAGATTCCCCCTCCCCCCCCTCCATTATTGGAATTCCTTGAATTTCAATCCTTGAAAAACATCTGAATAAAATGGTAGTTGCATCTCTGTGCCCAATGACCTTTATGAAGAAGGGCTAGACTGAACTGGAGCATTAGATGATGTGACTGCTCCTCCTGTAAGAACCAGTCTGAAGTATTCAACTCTCCTTTGAAATAGGGTTGTTTTTGAGATGACGTCTTCTGCCTACAAGTGTGCTATTCTGGAGTGATTCCAACACATAAAGACAGAAGACACTAAATTGCAATCTGAAGGTTTGAAGTTTGCTAATATGATTCCTTACTAATTTATTCAGCCTCTGCTCATGACAAACTGAGGAAACCAAGAGAACATTTCCAAGCACTGCAACTCTAGAATAATTGCTTCTTTCTTAGTAGATCTACAGCAAACCCACCCCATATGTCTTCACATAAAGAGATCAGTATTATGGTACTAAGCATTAGAACCTGGAATCTATATTTTCCAACAGAAAATGACAGTTAAGATAACTCAGCCAGCTACACTTCAATAACAGGGCAGGCCATATTGTCACTTTACTGGGAAGAAAGTACATGACAATCTTTAGTTTAGACTTAATGTGACTGTACCCCCGAAAACAGTTAACCACCACTAAAAAAAGAGAAAAATCTCTTAAATATAACAAGTCAATATACAACATGCAAAANCAACAACAGCAAAAACATCTCCACTATCACTGCTGCTTCCAGCACAAATCCAAAACACAGCCCCATACTGACTTTCTTGAAGAAAATTAACTCTCTCCCAGCTGAAACCAGGACATATGGCTTGAACAGGCTACGAAAAATATTCAGTTCTATCTCTCAAGATACCTATTTATTTATTTTACATGCTTCCATGTATTACTGTCACCATTTACTGCTATTTACTTTAATTAGATCCTCCAGCCAAAATTCATCGTAGAAGAATCTGCTACAATGAAGAATAATAAATTCTGTTCATTCATATGTTTTTAATTTTTTTTGCTCCTATAGGACAAAAATGGTATTTCCTACCTTGGCTGCTAGTTAAGAGAGTGAAAAAACAGTCACAACAATTCTTTCAATATCTTGTGACAGCCGTAACTGAGTTCACACAATCTACTGCTAAAGTTTCATTTAACATAGCTGCACAGGATATCCAAACTGTAATTGAGTGCTGTATTACTGAACCCTATATTTCTTATTATGAGTGACACTGAAATTGCTGGCTAGGTGGGGTCAGATGACACTCCCTGCTCAAGCCAAGCACTGCCCCCAGATAACATTGCTGCAAGAGATGTGAAAAGCTCCAAACTTTCAGCTGTGATCAATTACCTGGTTTGAGGACTTGAAAGGAGAAAGGTGGTATCAAGTCTTAGCCTAGGGGCTAGAGAATTTGCCCATGAAGTAGGAGCTGTGCATTTAATTCTGTCTCCATTTAGAGCAATTTCAAGGTAATGGCAGTAACAGCAGGTTAGTTTTGCCAAGCTACGAGGTACACATGAGTATATCCATATTCATCCCAACTAGCAATCAACTGTTGAACACACATAAACAATATATGTGTCATCACTCATGTCACATACATGAGAAACAAAAGAAAGGATGGTCCCAGTAAAAGTGCATCGACAGAAAAATCTACCATCAAATTACAGCACTAACTCTTAACAATTGCTGTGTTACAAATCTTCATTACAACACATTTTTATAAATTACCGCTCTAAAAACTAAATCCTTAACAAGTATTTAACAAGAAAAATGTTCACTCTCCCATGTCAGCCTATCTGAAATTTCAATCTTTATTTCATTCTTTCTTGTTTAGATATAAATCCTCATCTTCTCAAGGAATATTGCCTCAGGCAAATATTATCTAATTCCTGTCTGGTTTTTTTGGAAGGAAGAGAGAGAGAAAGAAATTCTTAGACCTGTAGGAAATCTAAGCTATTTTGGAGCTGATAGAAATTTTTAGACAGTTTTCACTGAATGACCCAAAATCAGACATATAATGGAAACTTCTACTTTAACTATGGAGCAAATACTGTTGCCACAAGAGAAGGTTCATTATTGGAATCTTACTTGGGTTACCCTGGCTCTCAGTGATATATGGGGTGATATTCTTTCAACTTTCTCACCAAAATTCCACAAGGATTAAAAAGAAATATTACAGAAAATTTCAAGGAGGTTAGGGAAGATGGGGAGCAAAGACAGGAATCTCCTTTTCTGCCCTAAACTAGATCCTTACTCCAAATTCAGTCCTGCAGGAAAGGTCAGCATCCCATAGTGCAGGCTGCAGACCAGAGAACTTATGGGACCTTCTCATTTCCTCGGGTACAGGAATGCCTCCCTGTGCCAGTGCCTCCCCACAATGACAAGAGGAAAATGACAGCCCTCTTCTGGTACCTCAAGAGATAAGGAAAAAAAGACGACTGTGGCTTATCACCAGGTGCTCTTTCCCTCCATTTCTATAAAACTTTTCGGCTCCGAGGACACTGGTGGAGCACAGATAGAGCTGTGCAATCTCAAGGGACAATTCCCAGCATGCCAAATGGCAGATTTCATACCACACTCCTTATTTAAATTTATCATTTTCTTCTAACACTATGGAAAAAAAACCCCACAAAACAAAACACCAAAACTTCATTTTCCCACAAGTCATGAAAAAACTAAAATGCCCAGCTATCCTTTCACATGATCTGTGTCTTCCATCAGGGCACTCCACTCCAAGAGCATGGGTAGGAAAAGAGAATCAAGGTACATAAAAAGATAAATACAGATACTGCTAGAGATAGAAGATAAAGGAAGAGAAGAAGGAAGAAGTGAGGAAACAGCTATATTCTCACAGTCTACAAGACGAGAACAAGGTTTATACTAACCTTTGTGCCTCATCCTTCTTCCTGGGTATGGAAAGGCAGAATCAAATAGTTTCTGAACTGCTGAGAAGAGGGGGCAGCAGGCTTAAGTAAAGAAAAATAAATGGTGCCCTGAAGGCCTGCTACTTATCCAGGGTGCAGTTTCATGTAACAGCAGAGAAGACCTGAGGAAGGAGTGGAGGCCAGCATTAATTAATTTGATTTGGCCAAGATACTAGAATTAACTGACTTCATTTAGCTGGGCACAATTCAATTACAAAAGGGTTAAACTGATTATTTTGAACACAGAAATGATTTATTTCAGAGTAGTAAAGATATATGGATGAAAATTAACCAAAGAGATGTAGGAGGGGGAACAGGTAGCATCAGAGAGCATTTCTCATCCCCTTTCAGGTAAACTGGCTGAACACTTTAACTCTTGAGGTCTGGGAGATTTGACCCTAGGAAGAATCCTTAGCGAACAACATCTACAAATACTTGGCTTGCTTAAAGTCCTGGCAAAACACATTTCTAAACAATCCAGCTAAGTAAATAAATGTTCCAATTTTGAGTCAGTCTGAAACTGCGTACCAAATGGCAGACATAAGGATCAAATGATTGTGTGCACAGTCACCTAACTTATGCATAGCAACAAATGCCTGTTAAAAAGTACTTGAATACTTTCAAGATGCCTCACTGAGACCCTTCGGAAAATATGGCTTCCATATTTTATTGAATTGCTTATTTTTCCAAGTAGAAGATTTAATGCCAGATAAAGTCATGTGTGCATGAATTTTTTTTCATATGTAAAGCTTTTAATTGCATGGCACCTATGTTATAAAGCGGAATAAACTAATGATGTCTTGCCTGAAATATTCCAAACGCCAACACGTTGGATAGAAATAATTTTCTCTCCCCTATTTATGCTTTTACATGGCAAAGATAAAAATTAGCACCAATCATATGCTGGCAATCAGCTCAAAGTATTTAGTGTGAGGAGACTAATGGGACTCACCTTGAGTGGATGTGAATCTAAGTGGACCAGCAGTGAATAAGACTCTCAGTCTTCTCAGCAAGTGAGCACGAGGCATGCTGGGACGCTCCTCCCTAGTGGCAGTATGTGTAAGGTGGCGCAGTACTGATTCCAGGGGGTGAGACTCCTTTTGTTTCTCACTTCCAGAATCTGCATTTTTTGTGTGAGAACAGCTGCTCTTTACCCAAGAAGACTGCATAGATAAGAAGCTTCCACAATGTTAACTTCAGACTCTATTTTCAGTTTAGGGTTAATACCAGAAGAAAACCTAACATTGGTTCTAAATATACCTTCCCTCACCTTAGACTTGAAGAGTGTGATCTCTAAATTTCTGAGAACCAATTCATTTCACCCAAACAAATCAATCTCTATTTCCAGTCTGAGCTACTTTGTCACAAATGCATTCATAAAATGCCTTTATTTTTCCTAATTCTTTCAGCTCATATCATTTTCTCTTCTACACCTTTCCCTGGCCAAGGAAGATGATCTGATTAAAACTCCTGTTAAAAGTAGCATGCTGTTGGCTGAAGCATTCTTTTGTACCCTTGCCAGCAGAGAATGATCGACGTCAATAATAACCCATATTGTAGCTAGTTCCAACAGCAAAAGCAAAGCAATGGCTGATGCAAAGCCAGTACGAGCATTTTTAAAGAGGCAGGGAAACAAGATGGGCCTACATACCTGGCAGCAATAAGAGTCCCTTCACTGATGGATAGGAATAAATATAAAGGCTGATAGCACAGTAATAAAACAATGATGATAACCCAAAATTATTTATTACAAGGCAAGATCACTGCTGCCTGCTCAGGCTCTGCCGTAAATGGAAGCCGACATCAATGGATGACTCTCAGCAAGAAAACATGGCCCATTTTAATTTGGGAAGTGTCATCTCATTTTTTAAGGCGAAAGCCATTATCAGAGGTGACAATGATCTATAGTGAATCAAAAGAAACAAACAAAAAACCTCCATACTTAACCCCTCCATTCAATACATTTGCTACAGATAGCGACTTCCTTACAAACACCAAAATGACATCTTAGGAAGTTGAAAAACACCAACATCTTCTCAGAAATCAGAAGTTTATTGGTTTATTAAAGAAGGACCAGAAGTGATACTGATATAACATGTTCTCTGAAGATAATACAATCAGCCAATATTATTCAGAGAATGACTACCACTGAAAAAATAGAGCACCCCATTGGGAATAATGAAAGAGCACAGAATAGACCCCTGGAATAAAGCAAAATTCTGACGAACTCTGCTCAATAACTCCTAGAGAGTCTAGTTACTGAGGAAAACATTTCTTCTCACTATTGCCTGCCTTAATATTGCTAACCTATATTGACATATTTAAGACAGATAATGTGCAAAAGAAGCCTTATAGCACATCTTGTATAAGTTCTATGGTCTCCAGTAAAATGTTACCATAGAAACACCGTTGCCACAAGGAAGGTGTACTTTTGCAAAAGACCTGGGGGTGGACATTCAGATTCCCATGGAAACTGTTGTGTCCAAAGGCTGAAGTACCATGTGTCAGTGTCGTTTGGAGCAGCACGCAGTACAAGAAGAAAAAGAAAAAAAAAGCCACCCAATATATTCTCCACTTGAACAGCTGATAATCGTTCAAGGCACCTATCCGAAAGTGGAATAGCTACGGACAGTATTTTGAGTTAAAAACTGTGTGTGAGATAAGAAAACGATGGAAAAATAAAGTAGAAAAGTAGTGTTGATTAAAATGGCAGTGAATAAACTGAACCATTCTCAGTGAGTAACACATATTGGGGGGCTTCATGCTTTTTTAAAGTTAGAAGACGGTCTCAAAATTCTCAAGACGTGCTTAATAGAAAAAGAACGACAGTACAAAAAAATATCAGAGTCCTTTTTCACCATCAGATTTTGTACTTCCGAAGACAAGAAAAGACTTTATTTTCCTGTCATGGATTCAACCACCACCACCTGCTGGGAACAGATCTCACCTGGAGAAGACACTCCTTGACAAAGGTAAAGAATAAAACTTCAGAAAACTTGTATATGGGTATAATTAACAGTACAAGCACACTAAGATAAATTTTGAAATCTTGTCCTTTCTGGAGCACAATAAAGTTCAAGTTCTTTAATGAATGTCTAAGTCAAAAAAAAATGTGTATATTTTCTAAGGTTGATTTAGACTTACAATGATGCTTACTGTCTGGAAGGTAAATCCCTCAGTTTCTTTTCCTGATGCCTAAGGCAGGAATATCTAGTAGTCTGCTAGAAACTGCTTGTGGATGCTGAATTGGTATCTGTTAAAACTCTGATAATAACTGAATTACTACCTTTCTGTGAATTGTCTAGGGACTCTATTATTCTCATTTTCATTAATCCTATTGGATCTGGTAAAAAACCACTGACTTTTTTTTTGTTCAGATGTAGGCACTTGTAATAATTAGATGCCTGTTTTCTGAGGTCTTTGAAATGATCTTTAATGAGAACTTGGAAAGTAACCAGCATTATACACTGTCAAAGTAACTGGAGTTCCTTGAGAGCAAATACTTAGAAATTCTTAGGAAAAAAGCAATGGGAATTTTTCTTCTTTGGTATCTGAACTAAAATTAGGAACATTTTTGTAGAATAGCCAAACCTGGGTTGAGAATAAGGAATACTTCTGGAAAAATGATGAAAAAGGTGAAAAGTGTCTTCAGCTGAAAGATTCTGTCACTAAACACAAATGTTATCGTTATCAACAAGTTGCTCATGCATTTCCTCTCACAATCCAGACACACGTTGCAGACAGAAAAAAAACTAAAGAGGACAAAAAGCCATTGCCTGGGATCACTGCACTATGGCAAAGTTCAGGAAAAACTGGTGACTCAGTGAAACTAACACAGAAGGGCAAGCTTCCTTTTAGGATGATGAAAACTCATGAAACTCCAGGACATAAATATTTTTATTTCCAACTAGAGAGGTCCAGATTCTGTGAGGAAAAGGTTCTTCCAGTCAGGTAGGAAGAGTCAATACTGAGCAAAACTCCTACTGTTACAAAGAAATTTAAACCCAACCCTCAAGAATCCCTTATGGAAAAAAAAGAAAAAAAAAAGAAAACAAAAAAAGTAAATATTTCTGGCAAAAGCCAGAACCACTGCCTCTTTTCTAGAGGTTAAATAGTTGTGAGACTGCATGTCTTTGATGTAGGTTATTAAATTTTATTTTCAGTGTTTCAAAACTTAAGACCTCTCTTCACAGGGAAAACATATGCTTGAAGCAATTGCACACCATCAAATCTGGTCCTCTGCTATACCAGACAAGCATTTGTGTCACATAATCCCGTTTATAACCTTATCAATTGTAATTTTAAATTTGGTTAGATTTCCTATTCCCACTGGAAAGCTAGCACAGTGGTTGTCTCAGTACTTGCAGAAATTTTCTAGGCAAGAAGTACACACAACGGGCTGATATCTACTTGTTCTTGAACAAACATGTCCTTTCCTTGATAACCTGCAATCCTAGGAGTCCTTATTTGCAGTGATTTCAGTATCATTTTCATCATTCTTGAAAACATACACGTTCATGGCATTTCAGAAGGAACCCCATCAACTTTTTAAATAGTTGATACTACTCAGTAGAAAGGCTAGAAATACCTTATCACATGCCTCTTGCTATTGTGTTTCGCACAGCCAAATCTCATCAGTATTTCATAAACATCCTATGACTGCCTAATGCCCTTAAGTCTCTTTTATTCTACGTGATGAGAGCTCAGAATATAGCTGAAATTATTTCTTGCTTTTGATGCATGGCTTTGTCTTTTCTATTAAAATCCATGTCTTTTTATTCATTTCAGCTCTTGATATTACCCAGTTCATCCTACTTGTTATTCAACTACTCCTCTGCATTGAGATTGACCCCATCTCTGCTTTATCAGCAAACTTCATTCGTGAGTCAAGGTCATTAAGGAGAATATTAAATAGGATTGTTCACTTGATGAACTCCTCTAATATCCTTTTTCAGTGAAATACTTCCACTTTCAAGATAACCCATCATCCTAGGTAGACATGTAATAGACAAAGGGTCAGGAATGAACTCAATAGCTATGGGCTTCTTCCTGGAATAGCAATAAACTGAAACCTGTTAGTATTATCAAAGTTATTACATATTAATGTTACTGTGGCAGTGGTAGTGCCAGACCTGTGTCTCATTCTGTTGTCCCACACATGATCTGGCCCTTCGCCAAGCCACGACATTTTGTTATGCCAAACTCATCCCAGCCTGGGCCAACCATGGGGATAGTACTACAAACATGACTTGTGCACGTCAGAAAAAGGGACTTTAAAAAGAAAAAGGCCATGTGGGGTGTCAGGGGCTGCTGGAGGGACATGGAGGGAGGCTGGGGAGGGGCACTGACGAGGGAGAGAGAGTCCTCACAAGCTGCAGCAACAGAGCTGATAATATAAGGCAAAATCTCCCAGAGAAATGTCCTCATGTCCACAATAAAACCAAGACCCTCTGGAAGACAGAGTGTAAGTGAGGAAAGAGAGACACGCCCGGACTCTTAAAACATCACCTAAATAATTTCATAACATCACGTATTTTGCAGTATCATGATTCTTACTTTTTAGTATCAATATTGTGAAAGGTTCAGATGATATTATGCATCCTAGTACAATAATGTTCTGCAATTCTTACGGCTTTGCTGAAGTGGTTTTATAGCTGTGTAACAAAATATTGCCCTCTTGTCCTTTGGTGCTGACAGATTCACAACCATTTAGCCAGTCCACTGGAGCTGGCAGGCCAATGGGGCGAGAAATTAGACATGCTCAGCAACGCCGCTTAGATAAAAGGCATTGCTGGGCTTAGTAAGTTTGCAGGCTAAGCCAATCTGGCACAACTAAAGAGAAACAAGACAGAAAGACCGACAGAAAGAAAAAAGCTTAATTGAAACTCTTCAAGCATATTCCAGTTACTTTTGCACCTGTTGGCCTATGCAGACTGGCAGTACAGGTAACGGCAGTAAAAATAGGTGTGGAGGTGAGATGAGATGAGATTGAGTTGAGATTGAGATGAGATGAGATAGCCCCTAAGCAGAAGGGAGGCCAAACAGCAGCAGTGCAGGCTCACAGACCGTGCTAGAGCTTTCTGGACTGTAGTAGAAGCATGAGGTAGAAAATGAAGGAGGGAAAAGAGGAGAAAGCAAAGGTAAAATGGAGACATGAAATAGGTTGATCACATCTAAGTGACCTTGATTTAAGCACACTGCCTCATGATATAAGGAAGTACAAATTGAAGCATGTTGGTCTATTTTTTTAAGAATTTATTGCCAAAAATTGTG
Organism: Psophia crepitans; assembly: GCA_013399095.1. Taxonomy (NCBI): domain Eukaryota; kingdom Metazoa; phylum Chordata; class Aves; order Gruiformes; family Psophiidae; genus Psophia; species Psophia crepitans. The sequence continues at coordinate 268,715 of VWZZ01007739.1, read as the reverse complement.
TTTTGGTTGCAACTAGGTTACAGAAGTTCACAGAGAAATTTAATACAGGCAAGTAAATTCTTGCATTTCCAGTGCTCCTTTGCTGAAGCTCAGAAGCCCTCAGCTGGTTTATAACAGCCATACAGAAACATCCCAAACACAGCTTGCTTACAGAAAGCTAACTCACAGAGCAGCCTGATGGTAAGCATTTCCTCTGAAGGTATGGCTCATTTTTTTCGGTCAGTCTGAGGAATTTACAATTTTGAGTTAGAGTTAAGCTTTATAGAATAGTTATAAAATGAGTTTTAAAAGCCCTTACAAGTACCTCTAGGAAAGATACCCATAAAATCCACTTAAATACAATTTAATTTATTTGAAGATAGAGGCTAATAGTATAATGGAAAAAGAGCTGTGCAGTCAATAGCCAAATGAATCAGGAAATAATCTGGGGCTTTCATAGAACCCTGAAGAATTAGGTGAGCCTCTGAAAATCCCTTTCTTAGAAAAATACGTAAGACTTAGGGTTTCAAAGAAAAGTCAGTTGTCAGTCAGTCTCCAGGAGTAGATGTTGCATGCAAAGATAGGATGTCACAATTCAAGGTCAGGGTTTTAACTAGGTAGAATCTTTTTTATTATTTTCCTTGGATATTAATCAACATGACAAAGCAACAACAGAAGTTTAGAAATGATCATAATGTGATCTGAAAGAAGTTTCTAATGACAGCATCAAGAACTGTATCAGCACTGATATGGTACTTGATTATAAAATCCTCATGCAAGGGACCTTTAGATTTAAGGATACTCAGTGATTAAGGATTATACCAAAAGCCTGCAAGAACAGGTTATCAAGATATGCAACATCCCTCAGTAATTTTATTGTTTTAAAAACTACTGTACTGAAGCCCCTTTCTTTGGACCTTCACTGGTTAAATGTTAGTACTATGAAATACAGAAAACTGAGAAAAGCTCTCTGTTTCATTTCCAACATAGTCTTGTACAAGTTTCTTTGAACACTGTGGCTGGAAAATATTGTGTGTATCAAAAAGAACAAACCTCACCCATAAAAAAACAATGTAATTCATGAAGGGGGTGGGGAGTATTAGGTGCTTTTTAGAAATGGATATGGATTATTGGCTGCTTTAGAGGAGGTCACATCACCTTACAAATCGGGACACAGTTGCAAGAATCCTTTCTTTCCACCTGCCCCATCCTGCATTTGCAGTACAACGGTGAGGACATACACCCACAGCTGCTCAGGTAAGCAAAAATAAATAGTAACAGGAAAACCACGTTTGGATTCCATAAAGTAGAGGCAGAGGACAAAAGGTTGAAAACTCTACCTCCCTATAGAGAGGTAATCAGCTTCTAACAGAGGGAAACTAAAATGTTCTGCTATAAGAATAATTACCAGTCCTGCAACATAGCATTCAAGACATAATATTCTCTCTGTGTACTATACTTAAATTCTTCCTGCAACTGAATTAAAGAAATCAAAGCATGATTTTATTAATCAACATTTTAATTTCATATGCTGAGACCTATTTTAGAGCAAACTATTCTTCCATAGTAGGCAGCAATCTTCAAGTTTTACAAATTACCTTTTCTATATCTGCTATTTTTACCATCTACGTAAATGAAGTTACGAGTACACAATCTATTGACCTCTTTATGAGAAAAATCTAATGTGTAAATTAGCAAGACATCCTAAGGTTTAGTAAGTAAAAGTGACATGAAATTCCCTTTTGCTTTTTAAGCTAATTACCTAATTGATGCATTTGCTTCATTAAGCTTTAGCTTTTTTTTTCTTTTTTTTCAAGTAGCAAAATGCCACCATGCATTTTAAAAAGGTATCACTTTCAAGTGAATGGTTTAAGGCACATTTTAAAGTGATGTTTCTTAGAGTTTTCCAGCAAATAAGGGTTTGATTATGATTTATAACAACGGCATACAGATCAATGTTTAAAAAGTTGCACAAATACTATTTAGAACACAAACTGCATTATCAACCTTGAGAATCTCAACACTAGTTGTGCACAACAGAAGTTCTTTTCCTGCTGTGAGATGTACAGACTTCTAAAATGCAGCTTTACAGAGTTAAGAAACTAGGCAATTCAAGTTAACATATGCACATACAAAAATTACTATGCACATTTTTGCAAAGGAGAAAAATTAGTACCAGATAAATGCAATTATTAAAGCCAGTAAAAGAAATTGAACCATGTGTGAAAAGCCTGTTCTCTTGAAACAGGTGAAAAGTCTTTTCAACATGAATTAAAGTTAATCATATCAGGACACAGCACATATTCAATACAATAATGGTCACTTCCTTATTTGAGCTGTCATAAGGGATATTACTGCTTTTCCACAACACTGTTCTTTTTGTTGAACTTTATTAATAATAGTGTTGAATACAATCATTAAATATCATTAAATTGTGTAGTAGTACCACACAGACTATTGAATCTGCTAGCCAAAAAAAAAAAAGGATTTAAACTTAGCAAAGAACAAAGCAGCCACACTATTTTATATAGGTTTGGAGAGGTATGTTGTCTGTTCTTCATGCAATTCACTATTCACTCTGCCTGTATCATTAAAGAGGATTATGGCTACTTTTGGTTGAAGTTTCTGTTTCAGAAGCAGATTAGACCACAGAATAGACTGTAAAATATCTTAAGTTTGTGGAAAGAAAAATACTCATGCATAATTAATGGAATTTTCAGTCAGCCTTGAGTAGCTACTAGTAAGGCCCATCTGTATCAAGGCAGACAGGCTTCCAGCTACAACTGCTTTTTCCAGTTTCCATAAACAACATAATCACACAGGATGGAACTAGGTGTCTCTGTTATATTAAAGTAGCTGGAGAGGTAAGAGAGGTGCTAAAAGATGTCAGAATGTGAAGGAATATTATTTTGGAGATGTGACAAAGAGAAAGATTGTCTATTTGAAAGGTGTGATAACTGTTGAGCAAAACCTACGAGCAAGAGGACAAAAATCTGTTTTAAATTTGACTCTTGTCCTCCTTTCATCTACCTGCACATGTGTTTGAAGCATCAGGGTGAAAGGCAAAGCCCGTATCCTTTTGGTGTGCAGACTAGAGCCCATTCAGGAAGGTGGGTGTTCAGTCCACAGCATCCTTCCAGCCACAGTGTGGAAGGATTCTTTGACTAGAGATCTGTGTGCAGTCTTCTTCAAGGGATCTTTCTTATTAGTAGAAATCAGACTTTTATTGTGAAATGTTCCTGCGCTGATTCAAGTTTCCTTAATAGGTCGCATGCTATGGCAACAAATCTGAAATCCATGTAGGTAAACTTTTGCTGATTTATTCATAGCTGATTTATGGATTTTAGTTTGAGGTTCCAGAGGAATTTCATTAAATCCATCATCTGTTTTACCAGATTTGATTACGTCAATGACTCTGTTGCCTCTCCTTCTTCCCCTCTGATTTCACAGACAGAATGAGCAGAGAGTATATGAAGAGGAGTACGTAGCTGAAATCTCCAAGCTTCTGCCTCTCCAGATTTTCAAACTAAACCTCAAATTGCAAACTCGAAAGGCATTTTTATGTTAAAAAATATACACGCTAATGGGATACTCCAGTGCATGGCTTTTGAAAAAGTTGCCATAGTGTTAAAACAGGTGGTGCTGAAAGAATATAAACTTCACCAGATATGTCATTATCTTGACTGCTCTCTTACTGTAGTGAGAGCAGATGGACATAATTGTCCACCTTTCTGGGGTGCTTCTCAGGCATATGTTATAGACTGGAAATACTATTTGTCTAGATTAGGGGGGGGGAATGGTATCATTGGGAGTTCAGTGAGCTACTGTGCAGGAGGTTTCTGCTATTTCTGAATAAGTCAGCAAAAGTGCGGGAGTATTTCTGCCCTGCATTGTAGCCTCCTTTCCTGTCATCTAAAACCCATAGCATGTACACAGTCATACAAGATAGAACTAGGTTTTGTCACGGTATTGAGTAACTACAGAAGTAAGAAGAGTCCTAAAAGATGCTATAACATAACAAAAATTTATTTCGATTGGATGCCTGATAAAAGCTTGCACTTCAGTTGAGTGAGTGGCTAAATCTGTGTTATCCGTATGAGAGCAGAATATTCAGAAAAGCCTAAAAAAGACACACAGAAAGAACACAATTGAAAAAAAGGCACACCTGGATTTCCTTCTCTGCTTTGTGGCTGTTATGGAGGTAACAAGTTCTAGGATACACAGATCCACTTCTGAAAAGAAATTCTCAGTCTGGGAGACTAAATCGTTAGTCTATATCAGCACTTATTTCATATATAGAATTTTGCTCATGGCTTCGGCTTTCCTAAACCCATCCCTGTGCAGTTGGACAGTGTCTCTGTATCCCTTCTGAGTCACCTACCCCTGCTTCACCTCCTGTCTGCTATCTTTTTTATGTTTGGGTTCTGTCAGGACTTCCGTGTTTATCCACACAGGCCTCCTGCTAGCATTCTCTGCCTTCCTGCACATCAGACTGGACCATTATGGAGCTTGGAAGAGGAGATCCTTGAAAATCAAACAGCTCTCCTGGACCCCTCTTCTCTCCAGGGCAATATCCCATGGGATCCTTCCAAGCAGGTTCCATCAGCAGGCAAAAGCCCAGTGTTGTGATCCTGCTTTTTGCCTTGTTACCTCTTTGCAGCATCCTGAAGTTCTCCATTTCACGATAACTGCAGTCAAGACTGCCCCAGCCTTCAAATCCCCAACTAATTCTTCCTTGTTTGTAAATTAAAATTAGCAGAAAAATAAAGAATGAGAACCAGAGGATGAGATTAATTATAAAGCAACAGTCAATGGTATGGTTTCCTATTTGAGCATTCAGGTAGCTCTTAGAGACACAGCATACATTAAAATGCAGTCAGGTATTTTCTTGGAAAAGCTAAGGATTTAGACAAGTTCATCTCCAGCTGTCCAGCAGGCCTAAGGTAATTTTTTTCTGGCATCTCCTGTGGCAGGTACTCTGGTGGTATGCCTAAATTAAGAAATAATATAATGGGAGATTCAATGGTCTGCTTGTGTCTGGTTATCTAACATCACATTGCACAGCACAGGTGTTTGTCTCCTTGTTCTGTGTGACAGGAGCATCCTTTCTTTGCCCTATCTCTAGCATAGGTTTAGGAAGTCATCTGTGAAACTCACTGGCACTCAGTCAAATTCTGCAGTGGACCAGACGGCAAAAAATAGTTAAGAATTCAGTAAGGTTTGCAGTCTGCAGGTTTAACTACACAGTAGCATCTGCCATACTGTGTCACTGTGCTCAGAAAACCACTTATAATGGTCCATTCAGACTGCCATTACATTTCTCATACTGATTCTGCACTTATAATACCTTCGCTTACAGTCCAAATTATGCAATGCATTAAAACATCTCGAAAGTGGGAAGCAAACAAGCACCAAAAATTAGTTTCAGTAACCCTTGCTGTGTGGGAATTGAATGATAACACCCCCTGCAGGGGTGCAGAGATTTACAAGCAATCATATCTGTTTGTACCAACCATTCTGATCCCGGACAATATGTAAATACCAGGCTCCCTATAGTGTATCTAATAATTTGTCGATGCTCACTTCCAGCTAATACTTTTTTCCTTTCCAAAACAATTTTATAAGATGTAAAAGTTTGGTTCAAATGAGATTTGAAGCTTTGTGCATAAAAAGACAAAGGATTTGGAGTTTAGGCCTACTCACAATATAACTATTTTAGATGATCTCTTAATTAAAACCAAAACAAAACAGAGAGAAAACCTGTACTATGCAGCACAAAAGCCTTCAAAAATTCAGTAATCTATCAAACCCAGGACACTAGCTGTATGTGATTCCTATTGACAAACATGAATTTAATAAGAAAAAACTTGAGAAGAATTTGGGGCTTTGAAGGATTTTAGCTGCATTGTGCAATACCTCCCAACATGGTAAGCTGTGGGTGCCAAGATCAGACAGCGACATGCAGTTCAAGAGGTGTGTGTGTGTACAAGAAGTGTATAGATTTTATTGGTCCGGTAGGCAGAAAAGAGACAATTACTGTTAACCATTCACCTACCCCTTTGTAACTTTAAATCTCTTAGACTAATACATAATGATACAACTCCAATGGATTTTTTTTCCTTTTTTTCCCCTCTTTTTTTCTGGCATCTCAACTATCGGTAACTTTCACGGATTTTTATTCACTTTAGATAAAATACAGTTGTAGCAATTCTGCTTTATAAAGCAGCTGATCTCACAATCACAAGTATGTTACTCAAAACAAAGTCACACACCCCCATGCACCCATCCCTCTTACCAAGATGCAGCCACTGCATCTCATCTACACATGAACAACCTTGTCATGATCAGCTTGCACACTTGCAACTTCTCCTGTTTTCTAGCTTCTCTGCTTAGAGGGGAGACATTTCATGCTATGCTTTCGCATAGGCAAGAAAACTTTCATACATCTTTCAGGTTTTCTTTGAAAGATTCCTCATCTTTCACAGACAGAGTCAACATCAAGTTTTTCCTGGAAACATTACAGCCTTTATTCCTGCTGGCTCCATCTCCCTTCTGCCTCCTCACTGCTAAACACAGTCACTTCCAGGTAAGTTTCAGAAAGTGAAAATAAAGTAAACCCGCATGTTGCTGTGCTGTATATCACTTTTACTATGCAAATGATTGTTTAGAGAAGAATAAAAGGCTGTAAATATTTTGAGAAGTGGGCCCCCGGTGCCTCTTCAGTATGCCAAACGGCACCGTGTGCTTCGTAATTATGTAATATAGAGAATACCAGCTGGTTCGAATCGTTCTCAGGGGCTTTGGATGATATCGAAATGCTCGGCTCCCCCAGTGAGAGCCATAATCAAGCAAGTAATACCGTAAAGTCAAACCAAATTGACATTGAGTTGTTGGCTCTTAACACACTTTAAAACAGATGTTAATGCTGTACACTGTGATTTTAAAGTTCTTTGGGCTTTTTTTTCTTAGATGAAGCATTATTTCTCTGACAAAGCAATACTCTGGTATGTAGACACTCTCTCAGAAGTTGCATTTTGTGTTTTCTGAAGAGAAAGATAGCCATATGTTTATTTTCCACTGGTATGGCAAAATGGAAGTGGTACCTGTTTTGCTGTCGCAGAGTAGCGTAGGGAGGCAGCCAACACACACATTGTTATGTGTGCAGCACAACAATTGCTTAAAGCAGTGTCTTGGGAGCAAACTTGGCATAGAATCATAGAACCTTTAAGGCTGGAAAAGACCTCTAAGATCATCAAGTCCAACTGTCAGCCCAACACCACCACATCTACTAAACCATGTCCCAAAGTGCCACGTCTACACGCTTTTTGAACACCTCCAGGGTCAGTGACTCCACCACCTCCCTGGAGAGCCTGTTCCAATACCTAACTGCCCTTTTGGTGAAGAAATTTTTCCTAATATCCAACCTAAACCTCCCACTCAATTCTTAGAGTCACACTAACTGAGAACAAGTGGTAGCTGGCTTTTGTTAACATGTAAAAATAGGCAAGAATCTCCATTTACAAAACTCATGCAATTGATTCTTTAGATCTTTACAAAGCAATAGCCACACAGAATTTCTCCACAGCTCATGGTCTTTAGTTCTCTACAAAAATACAGCATGAAACACAGAACTAGAGCCTATATGATTTTATAAATTTTGTGCAATCTAGTATAGAAGCTGAAAAAGCTCTCAGGTTGTTGGTACAACAGGTACTCCCCTACTGAAGCATCACAACTAAACCTCTCCTTTCCACAGAGATTACAGCTTCCTTCATCATATTCTTAACACTTTTTTTACTATGCTGAGACATCTTTCAATTTTTATGACGGGGCAAAGAGTTCCTTCCCTTTGCATACCACATCTTCCCAGGTCAATGACCTGTGAGCTAAGGAATGAATCATGAACCATTTATCATGTTTTCCATGCCTATGACTATTGGTGGAGCTGGGCATAACTGGAGAGACTGCTCTTCTTTCTGTTTACAGTAGCAAGTGAAAAAACCCCACATACAACCTCCAGGAGGCATCTAACGCAACAGTCGGATTGTCCTAACAGACTCCATTTTGCAGTATGGACAGGAGTCCCCGCAATCAGGGCGCAGCTTGCCACCCTGGTGCTCAATAGTCAATCCTCCTGCACAACCAAAGAATACTTTACACAATGCCCACACAAATCCTATTCACAATTTATAATTTTCTCACAGTAGTAGCCAAAAATCTGCCAAGTCTCAAGGAACGAAGCATGGCTGCCGTGTGTCACACATGACCATGAGAACAGCCCACGTTCCTCTTCATTCTTCCTCTCCTCCTTATAGCCTTACCAGTTTGCCACTATGATCCCTTGACAGCCATTTGGCTGGTTTTAAGCTGCTTTGCATGCTGCTGTCTGATCAAAGATGTGGGAAACAAAGAGTGCCAGGAGATTACAGGGACCGTTAAACAAAGCTACTGTGCAAGGGATAGAGTTCAGCAACTGCTTAGCTGAAAGAAAATAAGAGGAACACCAAAATGTACCGTTTATTGTATAATATCCCAAGGTGAACCATAGTGATATTTCCTGAGATACTAATATAGCACAGATTTCGTATAAGTGTGTAGCAATTCTTCACCAAAAATCAGAATAATACCCTTTATCCTCCTGAATAAGCCCTAAAAATGTTTTACATATTATCAGTAGGCTCCTTCCTGAAAGCTATGTTAAAGCAGCAAATAGACAAGCCCTAAGGTAATAGGAATAAGCACAAGCAATTATGTTATGAATTATTCAGATGGATAACTACTTTAAAAAAGAGAACACAGCTCCTTTAATAATTAATAATATTTAGGACACTAACAAACTACAATGTTACTTATAGCCTACTGGGCAAATATTTTTTTGAGTAATACATAAAAACAAAGGAGCATGTGAGAGACTTGCTTGGGTTATAGACAGATGTTACCAGCATTTCAGGTTAGACTGCCTTTTAAATTTGCTTTCCACAGCAATCTTCTATCCAAAATAAACTTGTTTTAAAAAAAAAAAGTCTTGTACTTCAGTCGCTAATCTTTTGTTTTCTACTATTTATTGAGTCTATCTTTTGAGGTTCTTTTTTTCTTACCAGTTATATTATTTTCGATATCTCAAAAATTGCTTTCAATCCTTCTGCCACATACGTATGGAGTCTGCAAAGAATCCATATCAAAATGGAAATTTGCACTCTTAGAGGTGAATGGGTGCAGAGATAAACCTCTTGCTTGGAGTTTGCTGGAATTTTAAGAAACTAAGAACAAGAAAATATCCAACCATCTCTAACATTCATTAAAAAAAGTTCCTTTTGAGGGGCTTAACATAAGTGTCTGTACTTGCATCTTTGTACCTAGGATACTAACTCTAGTTTCCGTACCTGTTGTATTAGGTTTTTTAGTTCCATTTATCCAAGACAGAGGAAGGAATAGAGATCTTTGCCCTGAAGAGCACTCTGAATTTTCTTAACAGGAGTGGCAAAAGATAGACTCCTAAATCTATACTTGGGTCTCTAACATGTTTGGCTTTTTGCCATGAACAGCAAACAGCTCTCTTTGAAGTCATTCACCATCTTTTAAAATAACTGAAGGTAAGGTTTTATTCAATGTGTCTTTAAGAATGGGAGAATCTCTAATTTAGCAGGATGGTTCTCATATCATTTAAGATTAAAATCGTTACTACAGACCTTTGCCTTTTCAAGACCAAGATCCTGCGGCAGGTTCAATACACGTAATTTTAAGAATTAACCTGAAGCTGGCTGTGGGATCAGAGCTATAGTTTTATTGCTTACATTTGTCCCTCTAAAAGGTAGTTATCCCCCAGGTTTCTTTCCCAGAATCATCTCCTGCAACTGTGCTTCACTGATTGCTTATGATTCAAGGACATGACTGTGCAGGAAATTCGTCACAGCAGGCTTGAGGGGTGTTCCATTTATGTTTGATAAACCGCTGGCTCCAAGGTAATATGTCTTCAGACTTGCTCCAGCACTGTAACTACACAGCAAACAGCTTCTCAGAAAATATCAACACCTGACTTCCAGAGGGAGCAAAAAGCAACATGATTTTTGATTCACGATGTGATGCCTGGCCTGCTGATACAGGGGTATTTAGAAAAGGATTTGCACATGGAAGCAATTTAACTACACTGAAGTTTAAGGTAATAAAAGCTTGTTTTAAGAGATATCCACAATTTCTGGCAGACCTTAACTATTTGCAGAAGCAATGTGCAATTTTTTCAGCTAAACTGATAAATACGGTTGCTTTGCTATTTTTGATATTAAAAAATAAAATCCTTGACTTTAGGACTATTTATCAGAGCTGCTTCTCGCACGATTTTTAGGAGCTTATTTAAAATTAATTAGAAAATTATATGCAAATAACAAAATACTACATTTGTCACCGCTTTGGTAAACTTAAAAATAAGCAAAGCTAATCTTCATTCAAGCAGAACTGTACAGGGACTGAACTGAACCATAGAATTCAACTGGTTGATATTTCTCCCCTTCTACCCCCATCTTTCCAAGGGCTGTAGCTAATGCCAAATTCACAGCAGAGGTTTCAGCTTGGAGAATGATAAACGGGGAAATTTTTAAACTATCATTACTAGTGGGATGGACGTTATTAGAACTACAGGGATGAGATCTAAGATCAACTAGAATCAAATCACAAATGGCAGGTATACAGCCATTATGAAAAAGGCTTAAAATATAGTAACAAGATAAGACTTAGCAATAGTAAAAACTTTAATTATAGATGGAAATTATAAAACTTTATAGCATGCCAATAAGGCTCAAGTACTCAAATAATATTTATATTTGCAAAAAGCAGAATGTGGTACTCATCACACGAGAATGATGAAAGATTTTTTTTCCATCATGTGAGTAACTTAAGTGGATAAATACCTAACATGAACTGGGGATAAGGATTACTACATCACCATCTTTTTTATAGTGATCTCCCAAAGCTCTATGAAGATGATTGGAAAGAATTTCAACCACTATTACCATTTTTTATATACACCTCATAATAATCAGGAAATTTAAGAAACTTGGAAGCATGCTAACTTTTCAGTATGCAATGAAGGCAAAGATGTATGAATGCTGTAAATGATGAAAAAAACCCAAGGTGACCAAAGATTTGGTTTCTAGCAGATAGGGATACAATTAAATGCTACAGTTGGGGTCACATAATGAAAGTCTTGGCAGCCATAGGATGGTTTGGGTTGGAAGGGACCTCAAAGACCATCTAGTTCCAACTCCCGTGCCATGGGCAGGGACACCCTCCACTAGACCAGGTTGCCCATAGCTAGTTCTACTATTTTCGGAGGTTAAAAATTGGTAATCACAAAATTGGGATATTCTTAGAATTTTGTATTGGTTCACTCAGAACCACATTAACTACTAATTAGAAAATACTGGAACATTGGACAATCCCAGTAAAGTGTACATTCAGAATACTAAGTGATTTAAAATTATCTAATACTGAATCACTCTCAAAATGATGAAAATGTGATTTTGTAATGTTGAGTACTAGAGACAATTAAAAAATAATCTAGGGGTAAATAAACACCCACATTGCTGTTTTTTCACATGACACAAAGACTGCTTGTAATCTGTGGTATGGGAAAGGAAGTAGTGCACAGACACCAGTTACTGGGAAGGTAAGCACACCGGGGAACCGAGCATGCAGGCCACGCTAACATAACAGGAGGTCTGAACCCTGGAAAATGGTGAAGCTGAAAAAGATTCAGAGAGAACATGAACTCCCAGGATGATGTTATGACAAGGAGTACTAATGACATCCTTGGGCATGAGCAAGGAGTATTAGGCAGAAATAAGGACTAAAGCACAGTGCTAAATCGACATGAGTGCATTTCACATGTATTTGGCATCCATAACCTAAAAACAATTTTCAGAAACTGAAGAAATTTAAAGGACAACTCTTAAAAACAATTCGGTCGATACACCTCTCTGTAAAATATTCAGAACAGATCCATCTATATCGTACATCAAGAAAATGATTGCAAGATGGTCAGGTGAGCAGCTTTGTGTTTTCTCCTTATCCTCTTGCAGTGCCTCTATCTCATCCCCTGCCTGAAAGATGCCACTGCCTCACGCAGCAGTTCTGCAGGTAGGAGTCGCCTCACAATACTATGGTGCACCCCATAATTTAAAGTTTGTCTTCCACTTTAATCTGTTTCTCCTTTTGCACACAGAAAGCTTGGTGAAGGTTGGAGGAACTGAAAGAAACCGGCACAACATACCTTCATCTCAGGCTTTTTTATGTGATAACCTTTCCTCCCACGCCCGCTCAGAGATCATATTGCTCAGAAGCAGGTTTTTAAGGGTTTTGACGGCTGATATTTTAGATGTTAGGTGTCTAATATCTTTAGAGCATCTGGCAAGAAGTTTAATCTCTTAGCCAATCATTTTTAAGTCTACTTGTCCTACAGATTCAGCGTGCTAGTTGTGCACTGTCGGAAATAATATCAGAATTTTTCTGTGGCTTTTTTTTTCTGTAAAGGCCTTATTTATTAGTGCTCACATAGACTATTTTGCTCCAAGTTATAAATGAGGTTAGCCTACACCAAAAGAACTCATCTCACAGTAAGAAATGGTCAAAATTAACCTTCTGGGACACGAGCTTATCCTTTGGCTGGGCACTTACTGCAGCACATACAGCCTCGACTTTTCAGAAGCACAATTCTACTCATAGTGAGGCCCTAAACAGGAACCTGCCCTTTCTAGAGAGAACAGGAATGTCCTTTCATGACAGCAATACAGAGTAGAAAAGCCACAAAGGAGAATGAGGTCTCAATTTCATAGCACTGCTGTGAAAAACGTTATTTTCCATGCCTTACATTCTGAGTGACTGAGAGGAGAAGCAAAAAAGAGAGTGAGATGTAAGAACTAGAAGAGGGATTCATAACAGAGAGTTAGAGGTCTCTTGAAGGAATAGGAGGAAAAAATGTAAGTGCCCCCTCAACCGTAGAGAAGAATACAAGGGTTAGAAAAGAAAAAAAAACTTGGTGAGATGAGTCAGAGGGCTAGAGATATATACAGTACATGGAAGAAAAGTATTTTTTACAACAGAAGAGATCTTGAGCAGTTAAAATATAGAAGTAGACATATGAGAGGCAAAAGGAGGGGTAGATATATTGAGCAGTCAGGAGCTGTGGAAAGAAGAAAGATGTAAGAGCTTTCAAGAAAGAGAAGATAAAAAAAGAGGGTGCACCTCTTAGAATGCACATGGGGAGGGGCATTTTGAAACGGAAAGTGTCTAGGGAAGGTGTGAAGGATAATTTGGCTGAAAAATACTACAAGGCTTCAGGCAATAGAATAATAGAATTTTAACTTGAGGATGAATGAAATAAATACTTTTCCTTTTTAATTTTTTATTTTTTAAACGAGCTTCAGAGTTAATGGTTAATAAAGAGAAAAGGCCATTGATAGAACGATGGTATGGACATACGGGTAGTTCAAGGAAGAAAATTCAGGGAATTGGTATTGGATGGGATTTTTCCACTTCAAAAGGCTGACTATGTACTCAAGAGAGATGCCCAAGATACACAAGATATGGATGAAGAATTTGAGTGGGCCTCGGGAAAGATCAAAAGCTAAATCAAAGATCCAAAGATGTAATAAGTGGAAAACATAAAAGAGTTTTGGCAACCAGAGATACAAAAATTACCTGCATCCATGATAACATTGGCAGAACCAACGTTAATCAATCTAAGCATCCTAAATAAGCAAACAATTAATCAAGGTAACATATAAAGAAAGCATATTTAATAGTAGTCGAAACCACATGTTTTCTCAGGATGAACAGCCATGACTTTCATCAACTTCCAGAGGTCTTTAGTATTCCCACCTGCTATATTCTATGTTTTTCACATGCTGTACACCTGCAGGCTAAAGGATATATTAAGAGCACTTAAGTATGTACGGATCTCTCCAAATACTCATCTCAAATTGATTAGTAGAGCATATATTTACTGCCTGCCTAAACTGCAACTTAAATTACTGAAGGACTCAAAACAATCTTAGAAGACGATAAGCAACATTACACAACAAGCATTTATTATTGTTTTAATCCCTGCCAGAAAGGAGACATGAGCGGTGATATTGACATGAAAAGATGAGTAACTTATTTCCATTGAATTAACAGGAAATAACATGACAAAGCAAAAGAAAGAAAAGGCAATACATTTTTTTCTTCTGGGTGTCCACTTGCAAAGCTGTCACATGTTATCATGATCAGAGAGGGGGAAAAAAACTTCACAAACTTCCTGCAAGAAATTTTTTCAACGTACTAAGTCAAATACACCAAAAACATATTTAGAAGTACTGTGAAAAGTTGCTCAAACCTTACTCTCACCTGAGCCTATGAATCAGGAACAGGGATAGTGTTACCCATGATAAGTCAGGCAGCTTCAGGGATTCTCTAGCAGCAAGCTGTTATTGCACTTTGCTCACAGGTATCCGTCGACTTCAATCACCTTCGCTGGTGTATTTCTCATATATTTTGAACTCCTCCATTTCACTTTATCCTGTCTCAGCTTTCGGGTCCAGGAGTTCAGAAATGCAATTTCTCTCTTTCACCACTTCTAAAGCATCCTGCTTGTTCAGCTGTCCCCATCCTCTGTGAGTGCTTCAACCTGTCTTTTAGGTTTTTTTCTCACCCAGGACAGCACAGTACTTGTGGGATTTGTCCTTTGTATCTTCACAAGACGGAAAATAGTACCCATGAAGCAACACATCACAGATTTGTTGGTATTACTATACAGCTGCTTGTGAAAGGTGCTGGCAGCAGCACAGTTCAAAACTCTTGTCTGCCAGACAAAGAAAGTTATTATTTGTTATCATCCTCTAGTTCCAATATAAGCCATGATTTGGGAATATCAGAGAGAACTATCTGTGAAATAGTTTTTAGGGGCATTTTAGCTCCTTGGCTTTAACACATAAGACCTTGGGCCAGAGCAAAGTTTTGTTTCTGTGTCAGAGTTCCATGCCTGGTAAAACCCCACCCCCTTTTACTGTTCCAACCTGCCTTATGCCAGCTTCAGTTCAGCTCCTTCTTACTTATGGAGGAAGACGTGATTAGCATGCCGAGGCCACTCTTACTTCTGAGTACTAACGGTGAGCTCAACGCCTTAATCTTCTGTGTGAGATTTGGAGTTCTTGCAATGTGAATCACTTTGTATCTATATCCTGTTCCTGTTCCTATTTACATTGCATCTCGTCTGCCATTTTACTGCTCAGTCACTGATTCTTGTAAGTTCATCTTGCAGTTTGTTACTGATGGTCCTTGTCTTTACTATGCTGAGTTAATTTTAATATCATCAACAGGCTTGGTCACACCTATATACCTTCTAGTTATTTCCATTCCTCGGTTTCAGTCTACCTGTCTAAAGAAGGAACTGCATAGGCAGCAATCTTCTACTCACTTAATTGCCTTTAAACATTTTGGAAAGAAGTCATTTTGAAGGCCACTGGAAATTCTGACTATCTCCTTTACCCATGTACTTCCTGAGAGCTTGGAACAATTCCAGTGGCTTTGTGAGTCAAGCACTCCATTTAAAAAGCCACCACGAATGTTCATCATATTTATCCATATGTCCATTAATTCTATTTTTACCACAGTTTTTATTAATTTCCCTGAAAACTGCATTTGTCTATTACAAACACCTGCACAGACTACAGGTCTGCATTAACCCTGACTTCTGAGAAACCCTTTTTAAAAACTGGTGTCAGTTTTGCCACCTTTCAATCCTCAAGTACCAGGGCAGTTTATATGATGAATTATAGGCTGTTGTTGTTACACAAAAAGTACGAATAAACACCTTTTACAAAAAAAAAACCCCAACATGTCATTTTCAGCTAATGATGTGTCTAAAGGACCTAGAGCTGTTGCTCTTTCTCTCAGATGCATCTGTCTGTGTATGTACTTTAAAATAGTAATATCCCTCTCAATTATCCAAAGATATCCAATTTTCTGATATATTGATTATGACCAGAAACTGGTTTGTATGGAACACCTGTTAGTATGTCTCTCTCACTACTGGCAAAAGCAACCACAAGAGCTCAAACCTTAAACAGCATCCTTCCCAAGAATTCCCACTTAAATTTAATTGAATATGATGACTTCCTGTTGTTTCCAGACTTTGGTGTAATTAAGTTCATATTTAATTATAGTTGAAAATAGCTAGATTTCTATGAGAGCTGTTTAGCTGAGAACTTTTCCCACCTTAAAGGACTCAAATGAAAGACTGCAATAGATTTAATGGAACTATGTCTAATGTGGATACCCACCATCTACGTCAGTGCTTCTCAATAAACCCATTTAAACAATTTTGTTCTTCTGTCTCACAGCAACCATCGCTACTCAGGGTTACTTCTAAGAAATACAAATCTAAATTATGTACAGAAAACATGCATTAGCCATAACGCAATGCTATCTACAGAGGGTCATACAAGGTTAGGTTACTCTTTGGGCAAAGAACATTTGCTCTACTGTGCAATGCATGAGGAAAACATTACTGTAGATAATATATCCACACAAATGGCCAAATGATATTTAACGTATTGAAAACAGTCTGTACATACACAATCTCATTTTATTCCAGTTACAGAAGTTGTCTCTAATAAAGACACAATAAATGTCATGTGACTGAAATAACAGCACATTTTCTTCTAGCCTTAATTCAAGGAGGGTTCTCTATGCTTCACCAAGCAGAGAAAGATGGGTTTCTTCCTTGCATCAGACACAAGCAAGTAGAAGCTTTTGTGTATTTGTCTCATGACAACATTTCATCTTAATACAATCTGGTCACAGCAGCTACTGCAGAAAATTGCTCGCAGTTTGCTGGCACCATGGGAGACCATCATTACTGACAAGATTGAGAAACCCATCAGTGACAATTCAGGACTCAATCTAACTGTGGCATCCAAGTGCTGTGCTTTTTTATTAGCCCTATTTTCGTGCATCTCTTTAATTCTTATTCACGTCCATTGGTCCTTGACTCACATTGCGATTCAATGCAATAAAGGCTTCAGCTCAGCTGAATTCAATCTCGGAAATCATCAAAAAGTAAGATTTATGTAGTACTTTTTAGAAAATCTTGTGATGGCCACCAATTCAAGTGAGAAGACATAAGCTCTTCTTCAACAGCGTTACAAAGATGTTCACCTATCTACTTCACAAAGGAATCACATAGGGCACCCTATTTTGTATCATGTTGTGATGACATAAATCACTTTCTCTGTGGATGTTTGGCAGAAACCAGTTACCACCTGTGCCAGCATCTCTAATTGTTTGAAACTCATCTATCACATTGTAGCTTTTTTTTTAAAAAAAATAAAAATTTAAATATATATATATATATATTCACCTTTCAGTCTCATGATCACTCATTCCAAATCAGACTAGCTCTTAAAAATAATTGAATAAGGGACAGAACTATTCTTTTGAAAATAAATGACTTGCCAAGATTGCCAATGTCACACAACAACAAATAGATAACAAGAACCAAAACCCACAGGTCTATTTTTGGCACCCTTTTTGTTGCAAATAGTTTACCTATACCTGCAAGGGAGAGAGACACTAAAATTCTAGACACAGGATAAAAATACATCTTTTTCATGAACATGGCATAAGACAAAGATGCATACTGTCTTCAGCTGAAGTTGATGCACGTGTCATTCCTGTGCTGCACCAGTTCTCTGTTCTTCATTTGCTGTACAAATTTCGTTTCATACAGATCTACTATTCCATACAGTGGCAAAAATTTACTGCTAGCTTTTTCCAAAGCAGAGTTAATAAAATCTGTAATCAGAATCTCATTTGTGTGGAGGGGGATAGGGGGGTGTAGGGTGGTGGTTTTTGAATTATTCTTGTTTTCTTATACTAATCTTCAGTCCCTATTTGGAAGATCTCTCAAAAAAACTACAACCCTCGTCTCTCACTTGTAAGTGGTAGCATATTCAAGCTTTTGATTTCCATCAGTTATTGAAAAACAATCTCTTGAAATACACACCTTCTTTCCAAATTCAGTGCAGATTCCCAATTTCTGAATACCCAATTTTGACAAATAACCGTGGTTTTTTGTGGGTGTTGGGATTTTCTTTTAATGTTATATAGGCAGGATGCTGAAGACAGCTCACAATATTTTTTTAAGGTATTAAAAAAAAAATATTTCTGGCTGGTTGTCTTTTGTATCCTAAGGCTTATTCCATCCCAAGTGAAGTCAGCACAGACTAGCTTTATTATGGACATCATATTAAGCTATCATGTCATTAAACGAGCAGACTGAATTAGGTCAATGCTAAGAAACAACTATTCTCTCTCTTTCATGATTACATTACACAGATTCAGACAGACACCAGACAGATCACAGTCCAAAGCCAGTATTGGCAAACTCACTGGGAACCCAGCAAGACACAGCCAAACTTTCATCTGGGAAAACGATATTGTGCAAATGGAGAAACACATCTGGTGCTAGGGTATGCTGACCTGTTCTGAGCCATATGTTCAAACAACTCTTAAACAAAGCATGTGGCAAGACTTATTAATCCTTTACATAAGTAAAATAAATGTAAAAAACCACAACAAATAAAAACATACCTGGCACTTAGAGTCAGGAGACAGACTAAGTGGACACACAGTTAAAAAAGCCAGGGTTTTTTTGACCAAATTGATTTCCTTATATGATATTTTTTCCTTTTCTAGCCCCAATCTGTTTTTAATCATTAGTCTGTGAACCAATCTTTACATTTGTCACTGTGATCTTTTCTTCACTGAAATATTTCAGTGGTACAGTGGGGTAATTATTGCTAATAATATACTTAGGGTTTTTTTTTCCTTCTGGTACTTCTAACTATTCAATTTTTATTACTTTTCAGGATGTCTTTTTAATATCCATGTGTTTGCTCATTTTTGGGAAAAAATTATAGTGGACAAAGATAAATTCGCTGTAGCTTACACGTTCCTTCTCATCAGGTACATTTAAAATTACACTGAACCATATTTACACTGAAATGGTGGAAAACAGTGTATAAATATTGCCATTTATATTGAGTTTTGAAGCCTCAGCTTCACATACACATGCTTACATGCACACCCATATTTTTCATTATTTTACTTGAAACATCTTAGAAATACACAAGTCTATTCAGAAGACTTAAGGTTGTTGGTGAATAAACCCACAATGTAGTAATTTATCCCTATAATTGTTCTCTCTGAATTTACCCTATAATGGTTGGTACTTTCTTCTTCACCTGCCACATGATTTTGAATGAGGTTTATTTTCAATAAGGCTTACACTGTGGAGGACCAGTACTCTATGGAGAAGACAAAAAAATCTTAATGCTAATCCTGGAGAAAACAGTGTGGATAGGATCCAGCCTCTTTACCTGCTTCTTCTCTCAAGGTCCCTACAAGATAATAGTTCCATTTCTTCTGTCATCAAGTTAAATGACAGATCACCTGTGCCAGTCACTCTGTTCTAGAAGTACAGTATTTACACTCCAGGGAACATTCATTTTTATAATAGGGAGAATATTTATTCAGCACAGAAGAGTAAAGTGTTGAGTCTTTTATACCTTATACAATAGAAGCAGCACGATGAAATAAGGTATTACTCTATGGTCCAAGGAACAGAATCTTATAGAGACTATGCAGACTCTTAAAGTCAAGTCATTTTGAGAGGTACTAGGAAGATCAGACTTTTGAAAGGGATATTTTTCCCATCGTTAAAGATGACAAACTGTGATTAAAATCAGAGGCATGCCCCATTAGAGTTGCATCTGTAGATTCTACAGGTCTTCATTAGATGAGCACCTAGCAATCAAGTCAGAAAAGAAAGAGAAAAACATTTTCCTTTAGGGGAAAAAAACCCCCACCTTGAAAATTATGTTATTAATGCTTGTATCCTATGTTCACATGAGGATTTTCAAAGTAGAATGATCTTACTCTTGTCCTAACCAATTTTACATACCGTTTTCAAATAGGAAGGAGTGGAATCCACAGGTTAAACACAATGATACTTTTTTAACTATTGAAAAAACCAAACCAACCAACAAAAAAAAAACCCCAAACACCCAACCAAAAAACCCGAAACTGAACAAAAGTATTCAACTCCAAAGTTTCAAAATTAACTGTTCCTTAACCCAAGGTACAATGGAACTGTATGAATTTTCCCACTGGAAAAACTGATACAAACCCATATTTACACTGCATTTCTGTTCATTGCAGCAAACGTTTATAAAATGATCAGCTCGCATGTCACAAACCTGTACAGAAATCTACAAGTCTTCTCCACAATACAATTCAAATTCTTTTCCCCAAAACTACTGTATAGTACTGGGATATGCATATGTGCTTAACCGCAGATACACAGAAGCTCCCATGTGCATGTGCTTAGTCAACAATTTCTGGATACAAGAAAATAGTGATATAACCTAAACTGTTTGGGCTGGATAAATAACTTACGGAGAATGTTAACAAAACGCTGGAATACATTAGGTACTTGTAGAGTAGAACCTAAATTGGATTGCTTGAGAAGCTTTTCTATGCATTGAGAATATGAATCAAAAAGAATTTGCTGCCCTTACATGTCTTTAACTGCTCACTTTTCCTCATGGCAAAAAGACCTACTCATGTGCAGGACTTCCTCCCCCCCCATTATGCTAATCATTTCAAGTCAATACAAAAGCTCTGGAAAGAAAATTTGTCTAAAGCAAATTTCTACTGAGAAGTGCCTTGTCCACATATAGAGGAATTAACTCAAAGGAAAATTATGTGTGGTTATTTATTATCTTTTCCCAAGTTATAAAAAGACAACCAAAATGAGTTTCAACCAATAGGTGTGACACAATGTGATTCTCATCTCATAGGTGGGTGGGAATAAACTATTGTCCCCAGAAACACCTGATGAGTGAATGGATTTAAGATGTCCATTTTCCTAAAACTCAGTGAATACAGGGTAGCTTCAGCAATCAAATAATTTTCCTGTGAAATTAAAGCAGTGAGTGACTGCCACTAACAGTATTCAACATATGTCTAGTTGCTCAACTAGGATAAAGGCAGTCTCTCTTTAACACAAACCTAATTAAAACTAGCTTACATAGAGCGTCTCCAGAGTATGCTGAGACAATATGGAAAATACGCACATTTAAAATCCCTGGACTTAAATCTAGCAGAGCAAAGAATGCAAAAGAATGTAGACTTTCAATGAAGTTTAGAATCCTAAGTATTTTTTTCTCCTTTGCAGGTAGGATCTTAAGTTTTTCGGACACATTTGACAATTTTATCTTTGGTCTCTAAGACAGGTTTTCCAGCTGGGTCTCGCTGTAGACAACACCCCAGATGAGTAACTGGGCTGATATCATCACCATATTTATGTGATAGAAGAACTGGATAGGAAAACATAACTCTGTTTATTCTTTGGAAGACCCAGGAAGGTCTTTTGAAAAAGCATATTCTCTATTACGGAGAAGTAACTGAAAACGCATCCCTAAATAAGGGTCTCAAGCACTGTGATCCAAAGCAATTTCTGAACAGCTTCTAGCAGCAGGAAGAAAATGAAATTACAGAAAATAATCTGCACAGGAAAGATGGAAACATCTGGATATATAGAAAGCAACTGCAAGAGATCTAAACTGCATTCTGTATTTTAAGGAAGGGTGCTGGTGAAAAGGAAAACGTGCAGAGATATAGCAGCAGATTACTGTGCTCTTGATGTGTTTTGGTTGGCAGTCACGCAGAGGGAGCTAACAGTGCAAGTGCATTGCATACAGCTGCAGAGTCATAGCTCATGTAAGACCAATACATTTGCTTCAAAAAACATGTATGTTTTAAGCTTAAGGACAGAGATAAATTAAACCTTGAGAAAGGTGTTGGCTGATTTAAGGCAGAAAAGCTGTTTGTAACCCTGCGAGGATTAGCTGAGATAAAAGGCCAACCTTTGGTCAGACTACAGGGCAGAAATCTCAGAGGGAGATTTTGAGGAGACTTCGAATTAGTCCTTTACCAGGTGATTCTCATTTTCTCAGCAGCAGCCACCATGGTTGAAGTTTCTGACCCCATAGAAAAGACTGAATATGGGAAGGTATCACAAGGAAGGGTTGCAAGCAAAAACCAAGTGGAGCTGTTCCAATATATATTTAGTAATATCTGAAGCTGCACAAAGTGCCAAAATTGGAATAATTTAATGAAGCAAAATAATACAAGGGATGCCACTAATTTTTAAGAAAAGGATAGCAATATGCAGAACCAGCTGACGTACTGAAGGAGCAGTGGCAGCACTGTGACTGTATGTCACCATAAACCAACTGCCTCCAGACCATTAGAGTCCCAAAATAGACACGCTGAGACCGTTTACTCCTATGCCCGTTCTTCATTTTCAGAAATGCAGAGTCTACATGTAGTCAACAACCGCCTTTCAATTTCCTAGCCACAAAATAGATATGGAGAAGCACCTTTGTCGGTGGAGAGGCATGTGTCTGTCATTTAATCCCTGGTATACCTACCTCCACCAAAACTCCCCAGAGAAATCAAGTCAGTAGATATGTTTAGAACAAACCACCCACAAACGACTACGGCAGCCTGCACTGACTGAAATGGGAAGCTCACGCTGGGCGGATGAAGCCGTGCCTGCCTCTGTGGGGCATCCAGCAGTTAGCGTGATTGCTGATAGAGGCAGGACCCAGGCGCTCTCAGTCTGAGAGCATTTGAACCCCATCACTCAGGAGTGCCCTGCCCATCTGACAAGAGGCAGAACTGAGAGGGAGCTGCCTCCTCTTGGAGCTAGGAAACAGAGAATGGAAGAGGCGAAGGGTTGAAGAAAGAATGAGCATGACAAAGGGTGATACAGTAGCTCTGTTTCCATTCAAGGATCATTGCATATACCTTAAAAGTGGTTTTGAGAACAGGGACCAGCATCCCGAACTCCCAGAGGAGTTTGCTCTTCACTAAGCTATGCATTCTGTACTTGACATTTAACTTGAAATTTAATAGCCTATGTTTACAGTAGACTATACTTTGTAATTTGCAACTACAATTTCCCAGGAAACCATCACAATAACTAATAAAAGCCTAAGCAGCAGGTTACAGTGCTCATAGTCCGGTCTGCCAAAGTGGTTGACTATACCAATGAAAAAACAGCAATTTATGAACCTTTAAATTACATAGGTAGGAGAGAATGGGTCAAGGTCATACTTCTCTACTTTGCATTTCTGATTTTATAGAGAAAAAAAATATGCAGGGCAGCTCTCCAAAGAGTTAGATGTCATTCAGTTCTGCTGCTGACCTGCTTAGAAACTTGAACTTAATTCTCATGGAATGACTGAGAAAGCAGCGTAAAGCTGCATTTTCCTCAATAGTTCAGATCTCATCAGGAAATGTCCAACTGCTGAGTCAGTAAGTTTTTTAAAAAGCTTCTCCATAAAGAAGTTCTAATACTGGATTACTTCCAGTCTACTTTTTTGCCCCCTTGTTGAATTATGGGGCACGGATTTTTCAAACAAAGCCCTTGCTGCCTGCCATTAATCCTTTTGGGTAAGCAAATCAGCAAGCCTTTAATCACTGGGATTGATACAACCACTCCTAGCAAAGCATCACAAACCATCTGCCAATTTCACAACTATCAGATCCATGAGTGAATGAAAGTACAAGATAAACAGCGTGGTACGGAATGCCACAGCTGAATAAAAAAATCAGAACCATCACAGGGGAGACAGATTACTGCTTTATTGTACTACAATCCACAGAGCAGTTACATCTCGACATATCATTCCTACTATGGTAGCCTTTGCTCCAAACTGTAAGTCTAAGCATAAACACTTTTCTGTTTATTATGAGAACAGAAGAATTCAGTCACATAACAAACAAGTATGAATATGATGTAAATTTTCACAGGTTACCTTGTTCTCATTGCCTGCTCTCTGAAACAGCACTTCAAAATGAAGTGTTTGTACTCTTCTGACTCACAAATGTTGTAATTTGTGTCCTATATAGAACCAAACCCTGCCAATGAAATATGAAATACTTCTTCAAAATGATGACAAATCAGTCTCACAGTAGACTAGCTGCAAAACAAAACCCAGGGCAGGTCTCTTTTGAAATAGTCAAATGAATATGCAGGTTTGGAGGAAGAAGGGTTACAGTCCTCCCTCTGCACATTTAGATTGGAATAATTTATCCACTGATTTTTTTTAAACGTACCTAATACTCCTAGAGAGAATAATACAGGAGAAAAAGCCTAAACTATGTTAAAACCTAAAATCACTTAAAAAAAAAAAAAAAAGAATGTGTCTAACCACCATCACAACTCATAAATCAGTGCTGGCTCCAAGCAGAACAAAGGAAACAGCTTGGAGCTCAGCTCAAAAGCACTGGCAACGAGTCCTCTTGGGCCCCTTCTGAGCCTCCCTGAAACTTGCAGAGATCAAAATACTCACCTCAAGCCTTTCCAGTGTAAGTTCAAAACTCAGAGAGCCAAATATTTAACAGTCACAACAACAACAACAACAAAGACCAGCAATTATACAAACTGTAAAAATTATAATTACTGTTTCCCTTCCCTTTCTCCTGGGCAAAGATTTCCAGCTCCATTGACAGCAGTTGCATCAAGTTTAGAAACAGCAGCTGATTTGGCATTACCCACAGATTACAACTGACAGGTATATACTTCCACTGGGAGGAGAAGACAGTAAGAAGGGAGGGACCTTCCTCCACTAGTTTGGCTGCTTCTCCCCAGGCTTCTGGCACCAGGAAAACCAGCCACTCACCCCCTTGGCTGGCCAGGGTTCCAGCACCACTCCTCAGGGCTGAGGGAAAAGCCACTGCTGGCATGGCAGAAGCAGGCTAGACTTGCTTAAACTGATGCTCAACCAATTACATCTTATGAAAATGAGAATAAATAAGTAAGCTGCTAGTGAACAGCTCTTCCTGAATGTTGAGAAGGTAGTCAACCTGGACTCGCAGGTCTTCAATGGGTTCCTAAGGCTAAGGCAATTGATAGAAAGGTAGAAGATGACACAGACCTGCAGCCCAGTTTCCCCCAGCAGTACGTGGTAGCCGCAGCCACAGTGCTTGAGGAAATCTGCAGGCCAACACATCTTTGGGATCTTATGACACACTTGGTGGGTCTGGCCCCTCTGCATATTCAGGGAAAGGGCAGCCTCCTTTCTGGATCCTGACTTAGAAGAAGCACCAGATGAACTGGAAACACAGGTGCCCTCTGTGTTGCTGAATGGCCACAAACTGATCCATTCCTGTTAACTGACACCCTCCTGGCTACAGCCTCCCTTCAGGTAGTTGTAGAGAGCGATAAGGTCTCTCCTCAGCCTCCTCTTCTCCAGACTAAACAAGCCCAGTTCCCTCAGCTGCTCCTCATAAGACCTGTGCTCCAGACCCTTCACCAGCTTCATTGCTCTTCTTTGGATGTTAATTTCTGATGTGTAAACATTGATTTAGATACATAAGTATCCCAGTAAGAAAATGCCAGCATGACTATCCAATGTCCAAACAGGCAGTTTTCATTAGTTTATCAAAGTCCAAGTCTTGAAGGACATTTATCTGCAGGACACATGCAAAACCTATTCCTGTTAAAAATTGGTGATACTCACTTAAAAAATATCTATGACTTTGATGGCAGAAGTGATTCAGCAGGCTAAGTGGCAACATTAGCACAGGAGAAAGTGATCCGAAAATGTATTTATTTATTGGCAACTGTGTCTGAGAATTCAGAGCAAATCAATCAAGAGAGGGAGTTACTAGATGCTGACTGTCAAATACTGTTGAATCTATTTATTGCACACAACTATAATTTTTAATAAGTTTGTTACATTTTAAGTTTAAGGCTTACTTGGTTTACATTATTTATTTATTTATTATTTAGTCACTATGGGATGCACCAAGCGCTTCCCAGAAATTAATGACCAATGAGATAAAGAGAGACTACAGCAAGGTATTAAACTTTCTGGATGACAGAAGTACCCCTTTGAGGTAATTTATACATATTTTACTTTCATAAGGATTTCATAAATAATCACTTCTGCTTTTTAGCACAACTATTTTCGAGAAAAGCTAGTTTGGTTTGTTGAAACCCTTTCCTAAAGCATTTGAAAGACCTTCCCAATGTGCTGGGACTCTCTGAAGGCCTTAGGCTCTGAAATTTGGCAGATTTGGGGTTGATTACAATTTCTAATGTTCTGCCAGCAGAACCTGCAGTTTTAAGCATCAGGGGGGATATATGCTTTGTTGAATTGGGTCAACAGGCCTGCTCCTACTGGAGCAAAGTCTTTGGCATATTCATGGAAGGACAGAGCTATGTTCTGGCTTCAGGTTTGCTATTATCTCTGGAATCTTAGAAGTCATCGTTATCATTAGATTCTGTGAAATATTATATAAGTAAATCCAGACACTTTCAGTATCCTACAGGCAGAGCCTCCCAAACTTCCACAATGGCCCTCCTACTTTCTATAAATTCTACCTTTTTGACATTTTTCTCAGTGCTTTTTATCTTCCATACCCCCCCTTCAACTGCTGTCTCTTATCCTTTCTGCAAAACAGTAATGGACCCATTTAAACACTTAATTATTTGAATTTTCATAGGTTTAAACAAATTTCTTAAGACTCCTGTGAAGACTGAGGAAAAAAATGAATGCGTGTTGCAGAGTTCAAGATCCAAAGCACAGAAGGCCTGAAGGCCAAATCAGCTAATACCTGAATCAAAATAAGACTGATTACCTTTGTAGACATGGACCAAAAATGTATTGCTTTCCCATTAATATTGAAGCATTGCTCTAACAGTGGAATCCAGGCTGCAGAATAAGGTGGTTTGCTCTATAGTGATTGTAATAGTAATTATGAATCGCAGAGGCACTAACCTTGCTCTACTCTTAACTCATACCTCAACCAAGCCTTGTTCTCAACTCTGACAAGAGGAAGGAGAAAGAGGTACTCAGTGGACCTTCATGACCTATGCCAGGTTAAATCTTCTCTGCCACCCAAAGAAGCACTCCTGCTCTCCCCATACTTCGGCATTCCTGTTTGCCCTCCTTCTTGAATTGGCATATTATTTTTGCAAAGGTACTAAAACTCTTGAAAAAAATTAATTAAGGCATAACAGTAATTCTGATCCAACTGGAGACACTAGAAAACCTGGAGGAAGAGCATCAATTAAAGTGAGCATATTTGCTGGCTCGTTTGTGTAAAATCCCTACATAGTCCAGGAAGCAAGGAGAAGAACCAAAGTAAGGATGTGCAGGCAGCTGCCAAGGACAGCCCACACTGGCAACCAGCATCTTGGCCTACGTCACTTGTGGTCTTGGCACCTTCTTGAACTGATCAAAGTCCACGCTGATCCTGAAAAAAGGCAGATCCTCTCTTCTCTGCACTCTCTGCTTAGTGTTTCTACCCTCCCTCACTCAGTCTCAGAACTTGAGCAATTGCCTACAAATTTTGAAGGGGAAGAGAGATTTTCACTAGACCCAGTCTTGAAGCATTTAGCTAAACAAAAGACATTGCTGCTACATCAGGTTATTTGTGATTTACTTGAAAGATGCTGGATACTTCCAGGCACTTAAAATAAAAATAATACATACAGTTTGATATTCCTAGTTCCTGTAGCGAGCCACTACAAAACGATGATTTACAACCAATGTCTCCACATCTCAGGAGAGTGGTATGCCTTTTACTGGTGATTACTACTGAATAAAGCTACTTAGATGCTGAAAGGATGCATAAAAACCAATACAGTTGCTTTATGAAGTCTGAAGCCCTATTGCAAAACCATGAAATGCGTTTCCCTACAGTTATCATGAATAGACTTGAAAAGAATGCAGTCTATTTTTTTATGATAGAGTATTCCATGCCGGAAATAAGGAAGTGAAGGTGAAAATTGCTATCAGATTAGAATCCCCTCAATCAAGCACTCATTAGAAACTCAACGGTAACCTATATGCACACATACATGTACATTTCTTACATATTACATCTTAAAGACTACCCCGAGGGTTAATTTTGCACATCCACTTTGAATCCTTTGAAAACTTTCAAACATACTATTACAGTAATTGTATGACGTTGTAGGTTTGTTCCATTTTACATTACAGTCATTTGCAACTGAAGATTAAACTCTCTGAGTGAACAAACCATCAGTCAGCGCAATTTCAAAGCATTTTAGAGCATTGTATAAGCAAGAGTAAACCTGCACCTTCCATTATGTGAACATGAATAAGAAGTGACACTGTGGCAGCTGCAGTATACCTCCTTTATCTTCTTCAAGGCTTTCTTCTCAGCTTTTCTCCATCACTTGTGTACTTGCATAGGCTTGTAAGCAAGCTGTTGTAAAAACATGGAAATGACCTAGTCAGTTCTCTCTTGGATGGATGTGCCTCTAACACATGATCATACCTGTTGCCTCCCACATGACCTAAAGTCCACTGAGTCTGCCTAGTGACTAATGATGTCTTGTGGTCCTGAAGCTCTCAGATGCTTTATCATTTCTGGAGTCCCAGAAACCAGGGGGACCTTTGTAAGTCCAGCCAGAGTGTGCCCTACTTTGTGACTTCAGATATTTAGATACATTCCCCCAAAATGTATGCATAATTGGGCCGGGAGTAAGCTCCAGCAGCGCTCTGTGATCACTGCTTTGGTGCTTTTGGCTCACATTAGCTAGTACTGGTGTGACTTTGTAACAGCCTGGTTGTAGCAGAGCCCAGGGACTGTTCTGAAAAAAACTGTGTGGATGAGGCCAAGAACATTTTTGGAGGAAAAATGTTAGCTGTATGCGCTCAAATTCAGGCATGCCTCTTGAGCAAGGAATGGGTCCTTACCCACAGTCACTGTCCCTACATAAGTAACTTCACTGCCGATGCGCTAAACCTCCTGGAGAAACATGGCAAGATGATAAAGAACTGAGTCTCAGCAATCAAGTTTCTTAACTGTATAACACCTCTGTCTGAAAAAACCCCAACACAATGGAGAGTTGTCAGACTGACAAAGGGCCATGAAAAGAGTATACTTCTTATGTGGCACTGATCCCTTTGCTAATGAGTTTCGTTGGGCTGTGCAGCTAAGCCAGCCTGTGTGCACCTGGCTAACTATGATTACTTCTCACTGGAGAATTTCAGGGCTTTGCCTTCTCCATATTCCCTTCCCTCAAACAACCACACATATATATTCCCCTTTATTTTCTCTAAAAAGTGATTAATAAATGACAAACTATCATTATAATAGGGAAATGAGTTTCAGCCAAAGGCTTTTTATTGCACAGCAATCACTTGGAGCCTGGCACTCCACTATCTGTCAAATATCTGTGACAAAATTGTTGCTGTCAACCGCTCCAACAGGCAGTGAAGATGACACTGCAAAGGGAAGGCTGCAGTGCAGAGCTAAGCCTTTGAAATAAAATGACAGTTTACCAACCTGACATATTCTGATTACAAGAGGATTTTTTTTTTATATTACTGAAGTTTTTTTGTTCAGAATGCTGTTTTCTTGACCTAAGATTCAAAACTTTTAAAGTATTGTGTTTTCTTCCTTACCCTATCTTGATATATCTCCCTACTCAAACACATGATTGTAGATGGGTTATTGAGAACCTTGCAGACGGTTGGCATACCCTATCCTCTTCCTTTTTGCTATTCTTTTTTAATAGAAAATCTTAAGATACTCTATAGAATCACCAGGAACAAAGAACAACCCTGTATCAGTCTCATGAGTATGACAGAAGCCAGTAACTCAGTATACTGGTATGGTTTCCGTTTTAAAAAGTCCTCCCAATTTCTTCTTTACCTTCTTCTATTGTGCTTCTAAATAAAGCCTTATATCAACACACCACTTCACTCTTGTGTATGAAAAACTGCATATCAGCTGTTAAGGAAAGCACTTGTTAGAGCGCTCAAATCCTCATTCTAGAGCAGACAGATTTCTGAAGGTATGCATATACACTAACCTAGTAGTATGAGCAATGAAAAAGACAAAGTAACTTCAAAACCTAACCCTTCTTTAGAAAATGGAAATGAAAAACCAAGCACATATTCAAAGACCCAATTATACAACTAGGTATTGTAACTTAGGCAAAGGATGTCATGAATCCTTGTCTTCATTAAATGAATATAAATTTTAAGGATCAGACATACATTTTGTCTATCAAGTACCCACAGTAACTGAAGACGCTGCTGTTCCACAGCAATGTGTTACTGACTTGCTGTTGGAGGTTACTGCATTGACTTGCATTCTTCAGCCACTTAGTGTGAAATCCAGCAGCTTAGCCCAAGCCACATTTCCATGACAGCAAAAATAAACACACTCAACATTGCACTGGCTGAGGAACTCTCACATGGCCTGTTGACACAGCTGGTTGGTCTTAAGCTTTTGCAGCTGATTGCCATGTGACATTCACTTAAGACTTTAATTGTAAAAAGCTGAGAATTAAATACAAACCTACTATTTGTAATTCTAATTTGCTACTTCAGAAGCCAGACTGCTCTCTGGAGGACTTTTTGGTCTACTTTGCAACTAGGACTGCTTACAAGTCTTTCAGACCTTTCTACAACTAGCCCAACATTAATACACAGGTTCAGATCTCTCAGTGAGACAAAAGGTTTTTTTTAAAATACAGTCAGAGTATGGATTTCATTACTCAGTTTCTTCCTGCTGCACACTCTAAACAAGCTAATTGAAAGAAGCAAACTTGACAGTTACAGTTTGCCCTGAGGCAAAAGCCCTAAGGAGATATGGGTTGCAGAACTAAAGCTGTGACAATTTGTACAACATACGTAACTGTAAAAAAAAAGTGGAGTGAAATCATCAAGCATCTGAAAAGGAAAAATAAAACTCCACTCTCTACATCAGAAGTTATTAGTACAGTACTACCGGTACACAAAGCTTACGTAATTGAATTAAACACATTCAGACTAGTGGAAATGAAGATGCTTGTAACCATGCTCAGTATTGTCTGAATAGTAGCTCAGGACACAGCTTTCTAATAGTGGAGAAATGTGCTAGTGGCAAGGGACCTAAGGAGAGAATGCCATTTTCAATTATTTATTTGGTCAGCTCCTACACTACACAGCATAATCACTTCTGTAAATTATGGCAACTTTACTCTTCTTGTAATGACCTGGTAATAAGTCCAAATGCACTCAAGCATAATAAAAATATCCAAACCATTACCCGAAGTGTAAAAGATCATTACCTGGTTGAGAAATTATTATTGTAAATAACACCTTGTGCAAAGAATTAACAATCTCCATTGCATTTGTAAAATGACAAGTCACTTTCAGGCAGCCTATACATTGCTTCTCTAACATTTGTGTATTATTGTGAATCAAAGATATCTTTACAGTTAGAGCCAAAACTCTTGGAAGTTTGGAACATATGTGTTTGAGGAAGAGAGAATGTGGATGTCTTAGTTGGATGTCCACCTGGTTTGGATCTGCTTGCAGTATGTGTTGAACTCCAGGATACGAGAGCCTTAGACACTCTCAGAACTGCATATACATTTGATAATTTTCTGCTTTGCAGAAAATAGTCTAGACGTAGGTCCTGGCTATCATATGCTATCCATACATTTCTTATCTATAATCAAAACATATTAACCTCTTGCATCATAAAATAAGCTTCTGTAATTTGGAGAAAAGGGCTTTTAGATCAGTACATAATGAAAGCTGCCTACTCTGCCTTCTTCCTTGGGGGCACAAGACAACTTCAGTTTTGAGTACCACACCACTGGAAAGTTTCTTATATATTTTCTGAGAGCACAAAATCCATTTTAATTTTGATACTTCATGGTTTGGGGCCCTAAACCACCAATACTACTGGTTTTAGTGAAAAAGTGATACGATTACAATGAGAGTGTCCAACTGATGACAGTGTGGTCCTCTATTTCCAAAAGAGACTGCCCTCTTTTTTAAGATCATTTCTGAAGTGAGATATTAAAACCCTAGCATTTTGCAACCCTTTTATGTTGAGCCTTTTACCATCATAAAGAAACCAAAGTAACAGTTCCAACCTTCACCAGAGCACTTCAGTAACAAAAAACAAAAAGGATTTTCTCCAACTGGAGAACAATCTACAGCAGGTTCTCCTGCTCTTGGCCTAAGCCCAGGAATGCACTACCCAGGGGATAGTGCTTAGGTGCTCATCACTCTGCTACTGCAGTTTGAAAAGTTTCAGTAGCCTCTGGTTTACATTACTTACTTCTCCACCCCTTCCTTTCTCATATCTCTCCATCTTTACTCTCAGTGTACAGTAAGCACACTAAACGCAATTGCACTGTCTCGAGTTTTGACCTGTATTTCAAGATTTGGGCACACATTTATTACTGTAAAAGAATCAATGTTCTCTAATTATAGCCATAGTCAGGATATATTACCTTATTTCTTTACACAAATACATTCACTTTGCCATATTTTATGTCAGACAAAAAACGCTGTTCTCAAAGGAAAATGAGGTGTTTATATATCTATATATGTATATGAGAAGTATAACCCATTGTTCTTTAGACCTTCATAATACCTAACATCCAGAAGTAACGTGAAATCAGATGAGCAGCAAACCCAGACTTGGCAACAGAAACTATGTTCTCTTTCCACTGCCTCTTTATCCAAAATCCAAATCACAGTCAAACCAAACATTTTTTGAGCTTTGAAAAACTCAGCTAATTTTTTCCCATTTTCTTTTTCGATGATCTCCAGATCACAGGAATATCAGACAAAATGCTCCTCTTGTGAAAGTTTCTTTTCAGTTGTCCTGGACTGGTTTGTGGTGTCAATTTGTTCAGTGGGTGAAGAGTTCTCTAGATTTCTGCAAACATA
This sequence comes from Psophia crepitans, assembly GCA_013399095.1. Taxonomy (NCBI): domain Eukaryota; kingdom Metazoa; phylum Chordata; class Aves; order Gruiformes; family Psophiidae; genus Psophia; species Psophia crepitans. The sequence continues at coordinate 235,908 of VWZZ01007739.1, read as the reverse complement.
TTCAGATTGTTTGGATTCTTTCAAAAGTAATACTAGGAAAGGCAACACTTGCATTCTAGCAAGGGCTGCTTTTACTAGCTAACAGCTCCATAAACCTAATTGCAGGCAACCAGTAACTAAAGAGGCCCTACAGGAAAGCTGGAGAGGGACTGTTTAACAAGGGCAGGGAGTGATAGGACAAAGGGGGAATGGGTTAAACTAAACGAGGGGAGATTTAGATTAGATGTTAGGAAGAAATTCTTCCCTGTGAGGGTGGTAAGGCACTGGAACAGGTTGCCCAGAACAGTTGTGGATGCCCCAATCCCTGGCAGTGTTCAAGGCAGGTTGGATGAGGCTTTGGGCACCCTGGTCTAGTGGAGGGTGTCCCTGCCCATGGTGAGGGGTTGGAACAAGTTGATCTTTGAGGTCCCTTCCAACCCAAACCATTATGTGATTCTATGATTCTATGGGAAAAAAAAACAACAACAAACTCACAACCCATGAAGAATATCTAGACCTGTTTTATACAAGTCCACAGCTCAAACCACTACCCACTTTTCTTACATAAAGCAGCTATTCCAGAGACTTAATCAGCCTTCTTCATATGTACCAAGACTGGACCAAAGTCCCCTTAATTTCTTTAAGGTATTTCTGACCTGCTAGTTCCTACTTCTATTGAGTAAATACTGCAGTACATCCTAAATCAGAGATTTGCTGAAGCAAAGTTGTGAAGCTTTGACATAGAGCTGATATATACAGTCAAGTCAGTAACTTTTCCTGATTCTCCTTTCAGAGTGGGTCCAGAAACTTTGTGACCTTTGTTCAGTGAGAGCAAATATAAAAATATTCCAAGATCACACAGTGATCCTGTGTACAGATAAGCTGAATAATGCACCAACTTATACACAATCATTTTTCTTCTATGGATCTGCAATTGCAGGCCTCATCTGAATCACATACCATGCTGTAATCTAAATGACTAACTGTCCACAGCATATAGCTCATTAGTAAAGGAGCAAAGCTGAACTCTCTCCAACTTACTGTATGTCCTTAATTAGCACAAAATCAGCTCTCACTGCTATAATGTATATTAATGAGATATATTTCATTCATCTCCTAATTTATGATATGAATTTTACTTCAAAAACTAGATTCTGAAAGGAAGATTCATGGTTACTGTTGTTTTCACAGTTCAGTTTTTTGATCATCTGATAGTTAGGAAACACAGTAGGAGATGCCTTGTTTCAGGGAGGTAACGGGGGACTTAGCAAATCAGAGGATTTATCTTTACTTAGTTGTGCTATCAATAAAACAACAGAGCTCCTGCTAAGGAAACAGTTTGTTGGGGGCACGTAGCACAGTAGGAACACCATGTCTGTCTTTAAGGGTGACCTGAAAAAGAATGATGTGATGCTGCTGAGCTATTTATTATGGGGTCCATTCATTTTACAGCAGAAAACCTGTCACACACAAAAATGACTCCAAAACATTACTTCAAAAACCCCTGGCTGAGAAAACCTGCAGGAAGTACATCCCAGTACACAGAGAGGGTCAGTGGACATGCACAGCAATGGTGTCAGCCAGATACAGTAAAAGTTCACACACTGATAGATGACAAACATTTACCAGGGAACAATTTCACTAATCTTTTGCTATGCCCTTTTTCTAAACACACATGCATTGCAGCATCATTCCCGGTGCATGTCAGGGATATGACTGTGGGAGACAAACAGGCCTTGTAGGCAAATGGCAGTTACCTTGATTATATAAATTGTATCAACGACATATACATATAATCCACAAAACATCTCCCTCATCTTTTTTAACTACACCAGTTGCCTCCCACTGGAGTAATAGGCGAGATGATAGTAGCTTTTGTAAATAAAGAATACAGTAGACAACATAAAAAACTACAATTCATCTATCTTAATTTGCTATCCAGTTCTTCATTAGTTTAAATTCATGCTAATCTCTTCTTAGGCTGAAGATAAATATCTTCATAATTTCAGCCTTTAATTTGCTCAATATTCTACTATCTTCTCCCCTTCAATGGAAATGAAAATGTGATTACTATCTTTAATATACATATGTATGTAAAAATAAATCCTCTCCTGATGGTATGGGCAGATTGCCTAAATGGCAGCTAAGCTGTGTTACATCCCCAGCTGATGTCTGTGCAGTCTAAATTCCATATTTTACATTTTTTCTTTTGGAGCTTTTGTTTGTTTGTTGTTGACTTCATTCTGCTCAGCCCAAGTACTCATGACCCTAACAATCAAAGAGCAGCACATTGATCTTTATACCTATGTTAAACATACACTGACCTTTAATTTGTGCTGGCTTCAGTGCCATTGCAAATGACCATAAGGTATCTATCCATACAGAGGGAGAGATAATCTTAACACACTGATGAAATACATATTTAATTGCCAGAACATGTAAGGATAAATACAACATGCTTTTACCAAGAGCCAGAATGCTGGTCTTCAAATTTGTATTTTGGAAAAAATGTCATCTGTCTTTGAAACAGAAAAATAAAGATGCCTGATGAGAACATATCCCTCCCAGAACGTGGCCCTCTGCACCAAGGTCATACAGTTATGAAGATGTTTTTCCTCCATTAAAGCACAGTGCCATTATGATTTATGACTGCAAAAACCTTTTCAAATTAAGATTTGTTTGATTGTCTGTTTCTATTAAGGGTATCATAATAATATTTTTCCCTTTTCCAAACAAATGTTCTACATGGCTTAGCATCCACAAGACATGAACAAGGATGTGACAGTGATTAATTTCTGTTGCTGAATTCTTTCTTTCCAATAACTAATTTAAGATAGTCACCACTTTTTAATAACTAGAAGTTATCAATTCTGCAGTGTATTTTTGCTTAGGTAATTGATAAAACAGCTTCATATTAATGATTGTGAATTATGACTGTATTATATAAATCTGTCTCCTCTGAAGTCTCCTGTAGAACACAGCAGTGTAGGCAGCTGCTGTGCACCGAGGCATAAAATTTATACTTTGAAAAGGAACACATCCCCACAATGCGGGAACTTGTCTGAACAAATATAAATTATTTTTTTTTTATGCTTGAATTTTATCTCGATGATAAAGTTCTGATGACATCATATTTAATTGAAATAAATTATATATATAGGGCTGTTGAGATGCATCGAATATCATCTTCCATGGCAAAAGCACAATTTGTTTTTCATTTTTAAAAGCAAATTAGACAAACCACTGGAAAATTGCCTGTGGAGACCAATGGCGCAGAGGCAGACAGAAGGGCAGGTAACTTAACAGAACTTCCCTAATAATCAAGAATTCTCCACCTGTGGTCCTTCCTTAGGCAAAACTATAATGAAACATAGATGAAATTGGATGCAATTGAAAAATAAATGGTAAACTAAATCTACATTCTTAAAGCAAGCTCATAAAAATTTTATCCTTGCTTCTACAGGATCCTTTCTTAAAGCTGAGGCCCACATTAGAATATCAGGAAATTTCCTTGTGTAGTACCATATGTTATACACGCTTAAAAACACCTCAATGTTTAGAAAAGAATTTGGTCTTATGATTTCTGTAGGTATGCCCAACTACTTTTGACGAAGCTATGTGAAGGTTTTCCAGGAGGTGATGACCCCCAGCCATAGTACAGATGGATAGTCAGACTTCTTATGAGAGAAGCTAACAGTTTGGTTCCACTATTTTATTTATTTGTAAACGAATAAATACTCCAGAAATTATTTGGCAACAGTCAAAATACACTGATATTTGATCCCATATTAGTACTCATAGGTCCATATTCAATCTTCTTGTGCCTTAGAAAATTATAGTCCAAATCTTTGGGTTAATGAAGGTCAAGATTACTGCCCATAGATAACCTGCCTGAGAGAAAGAAATCCACTCTTCTGAAATATTTCATCAAATATTCTCTGCTAAAAATGTCTCTTTGGGCATTTGACCACACCACAGAGAGGAATAAAGAGAAGTTCTTCAGATACTCAACAGCTTTTTCTTGTGTATTTTATTGGGATTCAAAGACCAATATTTCAGTAATACATTTAATCACAAGCACTGTATCTACACAGAGTGAAGGCAGGGTCATAATCTATTTACACTGCACAATCTTTGGTTATATTGCAGCTATCCTTTGTAGTTGCACAGAAACAATAGAAGCTATGGAAGATACAATGACACTGATACAGTCACTTCATCATGCCATATCTGGACACCCATATTATACCGATGATTAAAATCTCTCTAGACTTCCTATCCAAGAAACGTTATATCACTTCTATTCATGCTAATATCTACCCATTTTTTGTGTGTATAGGATTTTCTGGTTTGTCAAAAAAACCCACAACCCACAAAGAAGTTCCTATCAAACAGCTCCTCTTGGACAATACACAGGACAGCAGACACCTCGTATGTGAACACGCAGCTGAATTTTAACAGTCCAGGAAGAGATGACAGAGAAAGTGTTGTGAAAGGAAGAGGACTCTTAGTCTACAAGCCTAAGTATACAAAAATAGTATCCTCCAAACACGTAAGTGCTTCTCAGACATGCTCTTAACAGCATTATTGTGTTAGTCAAACTTAACAACAGGAAAGAAAATTCAGCTGATGTTGTGAGGAGAGACAAGTTACTTTTTTTTTTAGCATGTTGCCCTTTTAGCGGTATTGTGGGATTTATTCAGTGCCAGTCAGTCATGTCTTTCAGGGACCAAAAGTCTTCCTGGAAGTGACAAAGGCATTGTGTTACATTATTTTTGTACTGTAAAGCAATTTGCCAGGCATGGAGCAGCGTAGTAAAAGAAAATTACAGTAATTCTCAGATTGACTAGGATGAACGTGCTCCTACCTTAAGTGCACACTGAGTATTACTGAAAGGAGAGCCCTGAATTCCAAACAAACCTTGACATGCCTCATCCTGCAGCTGAACGCACCCTCCTTCCTCTTCACTCTCACTCAGAGGTGCTATGCTCGAGTTACCCCAGGCCAGACGCTTTGCTGGGGTCAATTCTGTCTTACTCCAACAAGGCTATTATGTAGGAGAATTTTAGTTTTCAAATTGCTGCAAGTATAAACACCTCTCTGTTTCTGCTAAAAAAAATGTAATTAGAGGCTATTATAAAATAATCAACTCTGAACCATAGCTTTGCATGTTTTCACTGAAAATGTACAGGCTGTCATTTTTAAATACTGTAATTATTGCTTTTATCATTCAATTACTGTTTCATGGAAAAGTATGAGTAGAAGCAGATTCTGAAAGACCTGATATCTTGAACAGTTGCAAAATCATAACTGAACTAACAGTTCCTGCCTGTACCTTAAGATTTTACAAAAGAAATGTGCTAAAAGCCTTGAAAAAAACACAGATGGTGTTTCATATCAGGATGTCTCAAAATTAAACATTTTAAAAAAAAAAAGAAAAAGCAGAAAAAAAACCCTGTAGGCCAAAGCATAATTTTAGGGCAGTAGCAAGGCTACTTACACTGCTAATAGACATCTTTTAACAATTTCTCTGAAGCAAAACCAATGGGTTTACAGCGGACAAAACTGTGATTATGTCATATCATACAGAGGATCCAAATTAGAGAAAACTTTCTGACAGACTAATCTTTAAAATATGTAAATGTATGTTAATATAGGTCATATTTTACTTTTGCTTTTAAAAATTTATTTGAGAACAGACTTCCATCTTAACATCTTTTCTTGCTCAGTTCAATATTGGAAATACAATGGAAGACATATACCTATTCCAGATCCACTTAACTGGAATGAAACTCTAGGCCTAATAGGCCTGCTGAGGAATCAAGCTGCTACACAAAATATCAGATGGAAGGAAATACTATCAAAATATGACACTTCAGAAAATCACTAGAAATTAGCAAATTCTGAATCCTTCACTTTCTAGGAAAGTCTAACAAAGATTTTCAACTATCCTATAATTTGCACCTATAACTTAATCTAAACTTAACTATAATCTACTTTTACCTTAAAGAGTGTATCTTCTATTTTAATCTACAAATAGAAAAGCAGTCCAGAAAAGTACTTCTCCACAGTTAAATCCTAAGCCTTCTGGTTTTACGTGAGAATTGAATAGACGAAAACTACAGTCTCAGAATCCTATGGCCTAAGGCAGATCTCCCCAGGAAATAATTGCCACAGGCTTTCCTCATGCTGACAAGCAGCCAAGAGAATAGAGAAAAGAGTCACTGTGAATAACTGGAATGGATTTGAGATTTAAACACATGAAATATTTGTACATTTCATACTTACAAAGGTACTGTATGCATTGAAAATAATTTAAAAACACATATGCAGAACTACAGAAGGTACATTTGAGAAATATGGCAGTGAAAACTACGAAGATTTGAAGGGAGTTTTGCCATTAACTTCAATAGAACTGAAAATGTTACTGAGTTAAATTTATAAATGTTCTCTTTAAGTATTAAGATCAAAAGTACATCACAGGATAACAGTTTTCCGTCTCTTTTTAGTAGCAATATCTGGAAGCAGTGTGAACAGGATGTTTTCCCGCAACACTAGGTTTGATTTATTTATTAATAAAGTAACTTATCCATAAGTATCTCATGTTGGGATCAAAAAAGTCTGACCTCTTTGCCTACTTCTGACAATGAATTTCCTTCAAAAACTAGGAAAAAACAGAAGACATGAAGTTTACCATGTCTGAGCAACCAGTTATTAAAGCAGTGAGCTTGCTGTTCACCATCCTTGCAATGGCTACCTACATACCACACAGGGCAATCTTGAAGCTGAAAACACATCTGAGTCTGCCTAATCCTGGTACAGCAAGATGAGTTCTTACAATATTTTGATTTGTATGTCTGATGGCGACAGACATGGAAAAGCTATCAGAGCAGCAAAAGAAAATGCTGCGTTAGGCTACTATGGTGCACTGACTTTCTACACAGCAGTGAGAAGTGGTTTTAACGCCTTGCTGTACTTTGTTTAATAGTCATTGGGAACATTTCGTAACTAGTAATTTGATTTTACAATCCTAAAACTTTATGCATTTATGATGTTCAGATCTTAATTAATATCCTTGGTTTAATTAAAAGTCTGGCAAAAGTTAAGTTCTACAACTAGACACTTGTCTGCTGACACAATCCAATCTATGGTCACACAGAAAAAAACAAGCGTGGAGTAAACAACATGCCCTCGCTTGCTTTCTTCTCAAAAGGGCATTACAGCATGACGTGGTATGTGCACACAGTGACATACTGCGTCTGCTATTATTCTCTTCCTCTTGCATGTTATGCCCTTTGTCTGCCTTGACTTTTACTAGTTGATAGTGCAAGCTTTGAACGGCGTTCTACTAAAGTATTGCAATGAAGCTTTGAATAAGACCACCACACTGATTCCACATTTGGTTTTGACCTTAAATGCAATTTTGTCATGGAGAAACTTGATCACCAGGCAGGTAGAAGAATTTGTTCAGAACAGAAGTTAAAGCTGGACAATGCAGAACAGCTGCTCCACATCTCCTACCAATACTGCCACTGCTCTTATTGTCTTTATGTCTATCCATGCATTCCAATTTAATTTGTCACAATCTTTATTTTTTTCTTAAGAGCCATTACAGTTGAGCTGTTCATTACACTATTTTTACATAAAAAGTGGAAAAAAGATTTCCTGCACTTTCCATTTATTTTTCCCTTTTTTGTGTCTATCATATTAGAAATCTTTCTCCATTCTAACCATATTATTTCCTTTTATTTTCCTTTGTTATGCAATCCTTTATTGCCCCCAACTACCATTTTTTCCTTATGTTGCAATTGCTGTGCCTATCAGTAAAGCTATTTCAATCTCCTTCTGTATCTTTTTGAACATCCCTTTTCTTCTTATCCAGCATCTGCATGGTCCATGTCCTTCCTTTCTTCCATTAGTAGTTCTTCCTAAGACTGAAAGTATGATCCCACTTTCACATTACCATGTATTTTTCCTACTTTTCGATTCTCCCAAATCTAAACCAAACATCTCCAACAAACTTCAAAATAATCCCTGAATTTCTTCTTGTACTTCCACCTGCCCTTACTATGTGCTAGAATTTAACCCTCTTCCTTATATGACTCACATGGTGGCTACATCACCAATGAAAAGCGCTACAGGAATCCCTCAGGAAAAGTACAGATCTCCTAGCAGAGTCAAGAAGAGGAAAAAGGCTCTCACCATGTTCTACTGGAGCACCTTCTGTGATATCTCACGGGGGCACAGCAAGAGACAGTTCAGTAGGACACAACAGGGAGCAAATGAAGTAGCATGCATATTACTCAGCAGGCATTTCTGAGTGAGTCTCAGAGAAAGTATTCTGGAATACAGAAAGAAACCAAACCAGGGACATACTCTGGGGTACACAGAGAAAGAATTTATTTGAATATGAGGGTGTCTTTGTCCAGTTGTGGAACACGGCATGACGCTAATGGGCAAGAGCGCACCCTGTCCTTGTCAGATTTCCAAACTAAAGGAAGAAAGAGCTTTCCCTTTTGCTACTGCTTTTACTGTGCTGACCATCACTGACATAATTTGGAAAAATAAAACTTATGAGGGCAGTGTCCTGCTATATTTTAACTGCTGTTCTCATGTGGCTGATGAGAATAATTTCCTAGAGACACAACTGAAGATATTTTCAGAACAATTTGAGTAAGATGCTGCTGCCCACACAATTCTCACTCCCAATTCACACTAACAATTCAGAGCATGAGCAAAGTTCCTCAAGATCAAATCAGAGAAAACAGTGTTCCCAGAGTTCACCTTGTGGTCTGGCAGAAAGTAAAACATTGCTACGCTTACTGTATGGAGCTTACACCTGTCATTTGATAGTTTCCATATTTCAGTTTCTACTATCCAAAGGAAAAACATCAAAATGAAGGACAAATTCGTGAATTTTTACAGATTTTTCAGATCATTGTTTCCAGTGTTTCTAGAAATGCATATTTATCTATGGCACATACCTATCTTTTCTCTCATCTGTCTTCTTATATACAACAGAAGAAGAATGTATGTTTCTGCTGCTAAATCTTTAATGTACACGTGAAAAAACTTTCAAATGCTGTAACACAGTACATGGCTACAAGGCACTGTAGCCTTAAAACAGATGACAACTCAAGCAGAAGGAAATTTAGGTTTGGGTTCTGCTCTGTTTTGTTTTATTCAAAGAACAAGAATAGGAATATTTACAGGTTGGGACATCTGACAATTTCATTTGTTGTTGACTGGAAAGAGCAAATTACATCATTTCCGTTTCAGCAATCTAGCATTTGATTCAGAAGATCACTGAACAGCTGTAGCACATTCGAAGATAAGCTTTCAGCTTCTAAAGTAGGGTCTAAAATTGTAATGAGTCTTTCCTTGTAATGAATTTATATTCTCTTTTTTGAGTAACTAGCACCACCACAAGAGACTATATAACACACAGTTGCATCAGAAAAGTATCAGAATTTTTTCCTTTCATAACTTAGTTCAGGTAAATATTAATGCACACATGTGAAAAAGCAAGTTTAAGATTCTGGTTCAAAATGGAGCTGATCTGTGACACAGTCTGTGTGTGTATGGCTAGGAGAAAACAAACATGCAAAAAAAACCCACCCCAAACCCAAATCCCCCAAACCCCAAAGGGTATCCCAGTCAGTAAGAGAGACGCATCCTGGTGAGCACTGGCAATAACATGCACACATAAAAAAGTGCAAAATGTTCATTATATAACAATGTGTTGCATAGGCAACTTAATAGATAGCTTATCTTTCTTAACTTATGAGTCTCATTATTAGCATACAACAGTAATAACATTTATTTTACAAATTCACCTTTATTTTAAAGATCCCCACGAGAAAGTCAGATTTAAAGTCTGTGACCTTGAGTGCTGGCTACCTCACTTTGGATATTACCCTTCGCATAGATTTTACATCCAAAACAATTCAGTTTCTCTGCATTCATATGTCAAGGATTCTTGCCTCTGCCTGGTGTCAGATTTAGTGAATTATGCAACACCATGGTGAGTCAGTTCAATGGCTCATCCTGTGGAAAACTAACTCTACCAACACAGAAAAAGAGAAGGAAAGTTTTCTGATGGATCAACAAGATACATTAGCTCACCTTCTGTTGATAAAACTACTTAATCCAATGCAAAGTAGGGAAGTGAGAACATGGTATTGGGGTAGGAGAGCAAACAGATTGCTCCTTTGGTAGCTGCTTGTCACAGGGACATCTGAACCATAACACCCTTCACACATCCCCCACTCTATGGGCCATTCCTTAAATTTTACCATCCAAGATTTCTTCCTTGGCTGTGACCCAGCAGTACCATTTTACTCCTTTTTCTGAGAAAGGTGGGAGTGTATGCAAGGACTTCAGTGCACTTACAGTGCTCTTGTCAAAAGATGAGTTTTTCTGATGCTGTTGTATGTTATTAAAAATGTGTGATACCTCTCCCAAGTTATCCATGATTACTTATCTTTGTAACTATCCTTTGATCCATATCTTAGGAGGTGGAATAAGTGTGGAAAGCACCTGATGAAGACCTCCTCATAAATTTGGAGAGGAGCCATTATTAAAAGAGGTCTTCCTGAAGTACTCCTTGCCTTCTAGTGACTGAAAAAATAGAGGTACGAAAGGCAACCATGTACTCCAATTCCTCTGCAAGAGACCTTGGAACAATAGGATCATTTAAAAGAACTTTCTTTGAAAGAAATTCACAATTCAGTGAGACTTATACATACAGGGCCTATAGGGCTCCTGAAGAACACAGGGCACTGAGAATAGATGATTTTCCTGTCACTGTGAGGAAAACGTCCCCTTTTTCATTTTCTGAAAATGGCTCGATGTATTGCTCCCTTCTGTGAGATCTGTGAAGGAGAAGTGACTGGAGAGCACTCTGGCTTCTCTTCAGAGACAGATGAAACAGAGACAAAATCATCCACTGAGGGACTGGATCTGCAGAGTGCCAATTTTAACTCACACTGTTTCAGCAGAATTGGAGCTGGCAACTACCTGAATATCATACCTTTCATGAAGATTAGTGGTGCAGATTTCAACACTGAACTAACATGGTTCACTGTCCAGTCCAACATCCTGAGCAGCTTCAGTGATGAAATGCTCAGTGCTGAGCTATGTGGTCTGACGAGTTGACTAGTGCTAACACAAAACCGATGGAAATCACAGGTGTCTGTGTCTGAGATACTGCAGAGGGGGATCATAGAATCTTTAAGGCTGGAAAAGACACATCATAATCCTTTGACACAAAGAAAATATACATGCTTACAGGCACAAGTCTTTGAATTTTGAGCCTAGGATCAAGAACAACAGCCCTTGACAACAGCAACTGTGAAGTTTTTCTTGACTTCTAAGAAACAGTTGGTTTGGACCCTCTAAGAGCAATAGCTTAATTGTTTAACTGCCTCCAGAGCTGATGAAGCCACAAGAATCTTTGCACGCTGAAGAACATGGCAGGAGCCTAGGGATTTAGCCCTAGCCCCAATGACTAAAGTAGCCTCTTGAAAAGGATAGTCAGTAGGGAGAAAATAGGTTTACAGATAAATGCAAAGATACTTTTTTTTTTTCCGACCAAAGACCAAATTTATAGAAGCTCAAAAAAACAGGAAAAATATAATCCAGTTGCAAAATGAGAATGCAACTGTCCCTTCCATACGTAAACTCTGTCACAGAGAAGACAGAACACGTGGCCAGCATTTGGTCTCACATTAAGCTTGACTTGTTGGTCTTTTGTTGTGGTCAACATCCCTTGCTTCGCTGCGATGTACTCACACAGTCTGTGTGAACATTCATGTGAGAACAGACATATTTCAGCAACTCACACAGTTACAAATCAACTAAGCAAATTAACACAACTGAAAGGTGGTGACTAATTCTCTTTGAAGTTCTTCTCTCTCCTGAACATATACTTCACCACAAACACTACAGTACACTCATAATTGATTTGCTTTCTCAGCTCAGAGCCTCTAGTTACACTGAGGTTGATTTAACAGGGTTAATTTCAAGGGAGCACTTTACAATCTTCTTAAAATATTTTGTAGTCTTTCCTCCAAGACTACTTTTAACTATGCTGTCCTTACATAACTGCATCTCCTGAGCTGAGTGAATACCTCCAGCTCACTCCTCTTTTGTTGCTTAGGGACCTGGCAGCAAAAGTCCCATTTAGGAATCCCAGACTTTGTTCTGCATGTACTCAGCCCAATGCAAATAGAACCCTAGATCATGTCCAGTATTGAAGAACATCTCACTATGCTCTCAGCACTTCGATGTGTTTGTCATGACAGTAAAACTTCAGAATCCAGCACAGGTTGTGCTACTCCAGCAGCTCAAGGTGTTGAATATGGTGACTGTACAGAATCCAAGACTCAGGGAGAAATGCAAAAAGTATAATATCATTGTACTTCAAGTGAAGTGAAGTGAAAATCAGATCTGTATTTTTCCTCACAACTAAAAGATGAATTCTCTTTGAAAGTGAGAAGACAAATTTCATTGTTGTTTGCTACTGATCTGAGAAGAGTGCAAGAAACATAGGTAAAGCTGGTGACCATTTTGATCCTTTTTCTGTTAACTAGTGTTGGGACAGCTGACCTGGGAAAGGTTGAAATATGTCCTCAGCTTCTCTGACCATGAGACTGAAGTCACTGGACGATGCTGATAAGTGGTTGAAGATACACTGTATATTTTCTGTGGGGTCCGCAGCTATTCCACAATCTCCAGGATCCAAGATCATCTCTGGATTTAGATTTGTCTTCTCGTGTTGGATGTTGACTTCCACAATGACCAGCATACGTTCCTTTTTTTACAGCCTGAGAAGGCTGCAAGGCAGAACTGCCAAGAAGGGAAGAGGGAAAGGAACAGAGGACTGCCGATGAGAAAGTCCCCTGGATTTGACTATGTGACTATACCAGCACCTACAGTCAGTGAGGTAGGAGATGAAATTACAAGATAGTGCAGATGAGGACAGACTTTTTTTTTTTTTTAGGATCTTTCTGATACATACTGTACCTTCAATCAAAATGCCTAGCTAGGACTATCTTATCAATGTTTCTGCAGCCAGCACATAACTGCATTTGCTCTGAGGAAGTACTTTGTCAACAGAAAGCAAGTTTTTAGATAAGCAAGGATCATCTTACACCAGGAATTTTCAACAGTAGCATCCATGACCACAATATTTACAGTAGTACTCAAAATAAATCTAGACTCTACATGAGTCACACATGAACCAAAACCAGAATCTTTGTAGACGTTCATTCAAAGAAGAAACAATACAAGAATTGGGTTGCTTGCATCTATAGAGAACCAGAAACATCAGTCATTTGTTCTTAATGCTAAGAAAAGAATTAATTCATATTTTCTTTAAAAAAAAGGGGGGGGCACTGAAAAAAGTAGAAGTGCAACAACAAAATCTACAAGTTTAAAAGAATAAGCTATAAAAAAAATTGGACTGAATATTCGGGAATATTTTTCATCTAAAATTACCACAGGGCTGCCACAATGCTGCCATAGACATTAGCACTAAGGCATAGATATACTGCATATTCTGATCTCTAAATTTAAAACTACCTAAATCATTGCAGATTTTATAATGTCTACAAGATGTTCCTTTTCACATTCTACTACTTTCCTGAAATTTAAAGTAAAAAAAAACCTCTAATAAACCAAGGGAGTGGTAGTGAGACTTGGTAATTTTGTTTGTCTTTTCCATACTTCCTTCCATGCTCATTTTTTAGTATTTGCATTTTGGATATTTTAGATATGCAATTTCAGCAGACCTGCTGAATGCAGGGGAAAGAATTGTGGAAAGGAGAGAAAATTACACGAAAAGCAGAGGTATACACAGTAGTTAAGGAAAGAACAAACATTCTAATCATACTACATACCATTGTGAAACTATGTAGAAAAGTAATTTTCCATTATATCAAAGAAAGCATCTACTTTCGATACAATAATTATGGGTTTTTATTCAGAAGTCTCTTTCCTGAAAAATGACTCAATTTTTTAAGGAAATAATACATAATTTCCACAGGAAACAAAAATCTGTGGTTTTGACCGGTTCTAGAATTATGTAATCAGTGCTGCTCTGGAACCACGGCAGAGACTACCTGTATCTCGAACTGTCTGAAAGGGCACTGCTGTCATTCCCCTCATGCCTCCTATCAGAAATATTAGTTGAGTGCTGCAGCTAACAGCGCTCAATAAAACATGGGATGCTTTTCCTGTTGCAGTCAAAGTACTACAGTGAGGAAGTTCTGGTTTTTAGATGGCAATATCCAGCTATGAAGGAGGTGAGTCAATGAAATAACATGACTAAGTAACATAGATGTTGTGTTTTGGGTTTTTTATGTATTTTTAAAGCCCACAATATTCAGGAGAGGAAGAACACACCTATCGAGAGAAAATTCTGTTTGCAAGAAATGTCAATACATCTCATTACAGTGACAGCGCAATAGCATGGCTTTGATATTATTAAATTCACAGCTTTGATAAACAGCCCACAAATTACCTCTTGAAGGGAGCTGCATAATAATACCTGAAGCGTAAAGAGAGGAAATGGAGTTTAATTAAGTGTTGCCCAGCTAAATCACACAGAAAAGCGTAGGGAGGTGGGAAGAATTCTGAGGACTTCAGCTCTGCACAGAGGTGGCGAGACAGAACGGTAGGCAAAAGGTTGTATCTGAAAAGATGCTGAAGCTACAGTGGGTTACACAGCGGCAGTTTCTGATGAGCAAAAATTCTCACTCCTCTCCGCAGAGTCCCTTTCAACATGCAACATTGATTTTCTCCCCCTTGTACACAAAGGGCAAAAAGCAGTATCATAAAACAAAGAAAAATGAGTAAGGCAGAGCTGCATGTGTCCTAATTCATATTTAATACTTAAAAAAATACAAAGCTGTATTGCAATGTGCATTAGTAGCCCAGCAGGAAAGTCCTGGATGAAAAAACAAACAAACAAACAAAATCCACCACAACCCAAAAAAACAAAACACAAAGGCATATGGAACCATTGTAAAGTTGCCAGTGTTATACTGTGGTTGGAAAGTGATGATATTCAAACTACCTTTTTGTTTGTTTCAGAATTACTGGGTCTTGTAAAGCAGGATGGACATGATGCTAAAAGCTAGCATGTACACTGTTTTCCTTAGGTACCACGATTAATACTCCAAGAGGTGTACCGATTACCTGGAACACCTAGCTGCCCACTAAAATCAAAAGCAGTGTTCCCTAAATACATTTGGAAAGTCTATATTATCATCTTTCAGTTTTTAGGAGTCCAACTTGTGTAGAAACAGTAGATTGATCAAAAGCATGTTGCCACAGTGCTCCAGGACTTACTGACATCTCGCAGATTAAAATGAGCTTGCATTCAACTTTGTCTCTCCACTAATAATCCTTGGCTCAGACCATTTCATTTTGCATTAATGTTCTATTGTCCTACATAAACGAACTTTCAGAAGCAGACAACAGATTAACAGTGTCCTAAATTTAGTGGCATTTTTAAAGATTACTTTTGTAAGCAACAATCAGCCATTTGATAGGATATAAATTTCTAGGCTTTTATGACTCTGAGAAATAATTCCAGCTCTTGTTTCTCCCCACTCTGAGCTCTGAACTGAAATGTACCTTCAATATATGCGAGTGTACACACGATGCCTAAGAGTGTGAAAATGGAGTCCAGACAATAATTTAATACGTAACTACATTCCCACAAAGAACATCCCAATTGCAATGCATGCTAATAATCCGAGCCAGCCTGCATTGAAATCAAGGAACATTTTGCAGCTGACTCCAAAGCAGTGCACTTGCCTTTTACAAACAACCACAGGCAGATATCTTAACATCTCTTGCAGTTTTGCCTTTGGTTAATTAATGAATAAAAAGCTCTTTAAAGTGTTTTATGCACCATTATCCCACAGAAATATTTCTTCAGAATGTTGATTGGCCAAATGCTAAGCTAAAACTCCAAGAAGGTGACTGTTACACTGCTTGGGCTTCTCCAGTGATACTCACTCTTAGTTGGAGACTAAGCAGTCAAAACAGAAAAGAAGTTCAGCAGCAAATTGCCTGTGCTAATAATAGAGACAAAGCATGATCTAATTAACACACCAATAATTGAGTATTGATTAGAGTTTGTCACTTTTAAAATAATTAAATCCATCTCGCTTCTAACAACCAAGAGACTGTTAAAGATTTGTAATAAACAAAGGATCTTCAATTCAGGAATGCTTTGTCAGCTTTCTCATTGTGTTCTCTACAGTGAAAGATGCATTCACAATATTTCATCTTATTTGATAATTTTCCCTATTTTTCAGTTCCCAAAGAGAAAATACTTGAGACATCCTGAGTGCCTAAAATTCGTAAGTATCATCTTGTTCCCATATACAAAAGTAGATCCATGACTTTAGAGAAGCAAGACCTAGTGATACTGCTAAATGTTAACATCATTTACTGGAAATGTAGGATAAAATTATAAGGGCTGCACAGCAACTGTGAAAGGTCAGTAACACAAAACAGAAAGGTTTTTTCTGTTTGGTGGGGTTTTTTTCCTTTTTTTTTTGTTTTGGGGGTTTGTTTTTGTGCTTTTTTTTTCTCCCCAGTTATTTTTTGGAAGCTCAGTTTTCAAAAAGATGGTTAAAGTATAAATTTCGCATCTATCAAAAGCTTTTATGTGAT
Source organism: Psophia crepitans (assembly GCA_013399095.1). NCBI lineage: Eukaryota > Metazoa > Chordata > Aves > Gruiformes > Psophiidae > Psophia > Psophia crepitans. The sequence goes on along the minus strand of VWZZ01007739.1, from coordinate 219,237 downwards.
TTCATGGAGCCATTGAATCCTGAGAAATGGCAGCGCTTGAGATAAACTGGAAGAATAAGGTCTGGGAAGGTATCTGCATGGTTAACAACAGTAACGAGTTAAGGTTATAATCCTGTTCCCTGTCTGGGAACAGAAATGCGATTAACCTTTAGGTGTTTTCTTCTTGGGAGTGAGAGGAATATAAGGATCTGAGACCAAAACCCAAGCCCAAAGAGGAGAAGTGACAGTAAATCGAATACTTTTCAGAAATACTTCTTCAGAAATAACTTTTCATGAGTTCCCTCTGTTTCAAGTGTCTGTAGTCCTTAACAGTAAGGCCGTACAAAACATAAGATTGGTTAAAAAAAAGTTGGTTTTAAAATAGCAACACTGACCTATTCACCTTCCCCCTGGTTTTCACCATAAGATTCCATGTTTTCAAGAAAGCTTACTTTCTTTGTAAGTTAAAAAAAAATCACACGTCATATATATACACACACATGTGATTTGCCAAGATAATTTTAAAAGGAATGGAGAGTAATTTAGTTTAATATTAATTCGCTTTTGATTTATCAAAAAAGAGAGCTTTTTATACAACAGGGATTTAAGAAATGCATTTCTTAAAAAAGAAAGTCATCCTACTTCCACCATTTTCTACTAAACCAAACAATTTTGTGATATTTGCTTCCCAGATATTGAAGTACCAGGAACTTAGTAACTGAAACTGCCTGTTTACACAAGTGACTTCTCAGATCTGTATTCTCAAACCTGAAAGAAATGCAAGGGTTTAACCAAACCATTAAGCAAGAAAAGCAGTTTCAATGGTTAAACAGTATAACAAAACAAGGTGTTACCTGTCAAATAAATAAATAAATGTATTCTACACCATGTTTAACTAATGGGTCAGTCTATAGGTATTTCTTTGCTATTCCACATTTCTCACAATACTAAACAGCCATCCTCTGCAACTTATGCAGCAGCTGGGGAGAGATGATGACACATATCCCACCAGATACCCCTTTTTCCACTCACAGAAGGTTTCTTCTGTGCGTGGATTTTTGGGGAGAGTATTCTGGATGGAAAAGTCAATTTTTCATTAAAAGTCACTGAAGCTCATCTTTATATTGGTGCCAAAAATGGCACTTGGATTGCGACCTTTTGTGTCTGGATTCATCACGTAGGGAATTTTTACAACAAATTCTACGCTGCCTGCAAAAAATGGTTTAAAACGGAAGCTCCAACACAACATTAGCAACGGCCATGCTATGATAAGAGAGAAGAGAATACGATAATTGTTATCATTTGCTAAGCTCCACCTGGAGGACCTGGTGGCTAAATGGATTACTCGCTGACTTTTCACCTCTGGGATTCCAGCCCTGACTGGAGTGACTGAAAATCATTCTGATCAGTCAAGTGAAAAAAGACCAAAGTGAAATTAGACTGGTGGTTTCAGCTTGGTTCCCTCAGTGCTGTACTTCCAAATCACAAAACCACAGCACGTTGAACACTGCTAGCAGGGGAGAAAGTGAGAAGCTTTGAGGCTTAATGAGCATGAATCCAGCTGCCTATCCAGCACACAAACACCTTAACATAGACTATACCCACCCCATACAAACAGGCACAAAGTAGAATAAATGACTGTGGATTACCATACAAATTAATCAGAAGCAATCCCTTGCGAATGTGTATTGAAATGTCTGCATTGCCTATCACAATAATATAATTGTTAATCATATTAGATTAACCCTGACAGCCAGACGATATTTTGGTAAATGTTTAAAGAAAGCCTCTAACAGCATTTGAACATTATTTCTATTTAAAAATATATGCCTTTCTATTTTCATCGCAAACAAACACTAAATAATCCCAGCATATCCCATGATCTGTGTGTGCAGTTATTTCAGATTAAAAATTGAGAGACTGGAGAACAGAAAGGTTGAAGTGCTTTATCCATAGTTTTTTTTTTTTAAGGCCAGAAAAGGACATTATGATCATCTAATCTGACATTACACTTCCCACCATCTCTGTACAAGGCTGGACAGTGAGAATCAATGAAGAGGACTGCTATTAGGATGCAAGAATTCAAGACTTCAAACCCCAGGTTCAATTCCCTGATAATTTATAGAACTAGGTGTAAAAAATTTGCCTCAAAGCCACTGTTTTACTGCAAATAAAAGAATCTTGCTCTGTGCCACTGTCTTTAGCTGTAGCTCAGCCAGCAAAGACAGACAAAATCCCTCTTCCTCCAGTGAGACAATTTAAATGGGAAAGAGAGCTAGCATACATTAAATGTCTATGGAAAAATACCTCATTAAATTACTGTTTGGAACCAACCAGGAGAAAGATGTCTGTCATAGTTTAAACAATTCAGGGTTCAGTTTTTTGTTTGATTGGGTTTTTTTCCTTGTCTGAAAGAATTTCATAAGACTGCTTCTTCATGGCAGAATCTCCAGAAAATACTCATTTGCTACCTGAACATGAGTGACAGTGTAGGTATGGAAGAAACTGTGATTTTGCAGGCTACAGCTAAAACGTCTCAAAAAGAAGTCTCAAAGAATGCTTCCCATAAAAATAAATCTTTTTATTTTTGAGATTATTATTTGGGGGCATCTAGCACATTGTCATGTTTCGCATTAAATAAAAAATCAATTGAGAAAAAAACAAAGCCTGTGAATTTCTCTAGGGGATCTGCCACTGTTCCTCACTTAAAAGCGATGTTGGTTTTCCACCTCAGAGGTTTCTCAATTCTCACATCAGAGCAACAAACAGAACAGGAGTTTTTACAAAGCAGCCACAGCAGCTGAACTTCTGCTCACAGAAGTCTCTGACATTATTCTCCTCCCCTACCAACTATCCATCTTCCATGCTCTGCTTAATGAGATTAGGGAATATTAGCAAATATGCAACATTGGACTGTTGTGAAAGTGTGTGGGAAAAAATTCAGAAGTCTATTGAAACATCCTGCGTACGTGGAGAATTTTCAAATATGGCTCACTGCAGAAGCCTTGATTAGCTAGATATGACTGCAATCACTAATGCTCTTCTTTAGGGTCATATGACTGCTCAGATGCCCAGGAAATTTCAATTACAAAGCAAATAGGCTGTGTGTGCTCCATGACTGTTTCACTAACCTAATACTGAAAGGCCTTCTTAAACACTGTATTTGCCCATAGCTCATACAAGGAATTTCGTGCTTTAGAACTATTTGTCTTTATTTAATAATTATTGCATTACAGGAGGGGTTTTTTTGTTTATTTAAAAATTATATACAGTATAAAACCGCTTGTAGAACTTTTGTACAACATACATATAGTGAAATAGTATGCCAAAAGACCATCTAGGAACCTGAAAACAATTAAAACACCTGATAGCTACTTGGTTATTGGCAAAATGTACATTTCTCCAAATTTCATTTTTTCACGTATTGCACACACTTTATACTTCAGGGCCTCTACGCGTCTACACTTTAGCTCACCGCCTTTTATCCTGTTGAAAGGAGACTGGACTTTCTTGTTTTAGATCAGTCTTTGACAGCTGGGACACGGATTACTTACTACAGTCTATCGAATTAGGCTGCTACTGAAAAACCATGTGGCATTATTTTTCTCTGGCAAGTAATACACATTATAATACAAGCTGGTTCAGTGAGAACCTCAGTAATAACTAGTCTCAAATTAATTGGTCTCCATACAGACAGAAATATGAGACAAAGGACATGATACTCTATCATAAAGGAAAGATCAGATTTGCTAATGGCATTTACTGCTATGTAAAATTAAGGAGTTAGATGCAAGTTAATTGTATCTGATGTTTCATCTATTTAATCGCAGAAACTCTTCGTGTGTTCTGCCTTAGAAGAGCACCACTATAGAAAATGATGTTATCTTTCTTTTGACGCATCTCCAGAAATTGAAAACAGCTTTTTAAAGAGCCTATTGGGGAACCAACATATTTTCCACAATTTTTTCATCCTTTGTTTCCCCAAAATAGATTTTCTTATTGATTTTGGAGCTATCATACATTTTAGTTCACAGTAACCTGGCACACTGAAACGTTGCTGGGCACACGTATTTTTTTTTTTCTCTCTGCTATTTAGATTTTGCATCATACAGTCATTCATCTCCTAGTGTGCAAGACAGCATCATTTTCTTCTGTGAAATCTATTAGCAATTTTAACTTCAATTTTACATCAACCCTTTTTCTTGTCAAGGCTGGTAAATCTTAATTAAAAGTAAAAATCTTCAAATCTACTCAAGATTGTTTTAAGTAAGCCTGTAAGGTTGTTTCATGTCAAGAGGAACATATTAGTTTAATTCCTATTTTACACTTGCAGCAGTATCCAACAAAATATTGCTGCTCCAACAAAATACAGCTAACAGAAAAATGTTCTTCCAAAATATTTCCCCCAAACACGCTCTCTCTTCAGAATGGCTATCTTAAGTCTAGTTCCATTCAAGAGCTAATAATGAGTCAGATACATTTTTCTCTTTTAAACACAGGCTTGCATAAGAGTCATTATCTGCCTACGTTTGTACAGAAAACGTAGCTCTCAGAGCATGAACATGAGCTGTGAGCCACTGCCTGTGAATCAGATAAAGGGTTTACCTGGGAAAGGGCTAACACTGGTGCAAGACACTGCTAAAATGTTGAGACTTGGTTACACATTTCTCTCCCTGCCTGGATATGAGATTACAACCCAATATCACATTCAATTTTGTATTTCTACAAGTTAGACATTACATTCAGTAGTCCTTCAGGGATGTTCTTAATACATTCTGAATTACTCTCTTCCTCTTCCACAGCAATGGAGGGAAGAGAATGCAACAGCATCCTTAGCATCCTAGACAGGTTTGTGCACATAACAAAGTAAGGCTCGCTAATTAGCAAAAAAAGCCTAGGAGAAAGAGTTGGTATTAAGACTGGATTCCAACTATGATGTCATGCAAACATCCCCATGACAGACGTGTAGCAGAAAGAAAAATATTTTGGAGTTCACAAGTATAGGAAGATATGAACTTGATTTTCCCTGTATTTTGCTATCTCAAATTCTAATTCAGGTATTCATAATATATTTAACATGGTCTAAGTATTAAGTATCTTAATTTTATACAAACATTCATCTTTCATTAAGGATGTTTTTTATTCATCCTTCCATACCTTTAACTATAGCTAGTGAGGGACTTAACAGCTCTCACAGTAAGCAACCAAAGTACAGTAGTCAAAAGCAGGAGGCAGGGTGGGAGGGCTCCTGCAGAGAGCTGCAGTGGCTGATGTGGCAACAGATAACTCAAGGCACCATTCAGAACAAAATGCCTTCTGACAACCAGCCTCAGCCAGAGGGTCCTTAGCAAGCAAGGACAGTGGGAGAATGCCTAAACCCCTGTGGTTGTGACAATATGATAACATTTTTCCTAAGGGAGCTTTTTAGTTTATTTTAATTTCTTTGCAATATATTAGTTTTTCTCCAGCTTCTTCAGACAGCGGGGACTGTACGCAAGCAATGCTTAGAAGCTCCCATACCCTCAATCTCTCACTACTGTGATGAGGTACTTAGAGTGGAGGCATAGAAGTTAGCCCCATGATGCTGCAGTGCCACTCCCACTGGGTTTCTGAGAGGCATAATTCTCCTCTCTCACAAAAAACCCAACCCAATAAAACACATTAAATATGTCAAGAGGAGACCAGCTATCTTTGCTAGAAGGACCCTTGAGCACCCTAGAGTTCATTTATGCTGCTGATATTGGCAAGGCTTTGTTTTCCTCTCACTGGTGATTGTTGCTATTTTAGGTGAATGCTGTACGAAACAAAAGCACCTGTAATCACTGACACTTCATAAAGGGCCATCAGGCACAAAAGCAGATGAACACTGGATGTCTCCTCATACATTTGCATATATTGGGTCTCTATTCAGAGGAAAACTTATTAGACATATGTAATGTTTGAGAATGCCGATATATGAAAATAGTTGTATAACTTATTTAAATTAGCCTTTCCCCCCCAGTAATACTGCTTGGAATGGGTAGTTTTAATGTAGCACAAACAGAAATTTCAACAAGACTAGGCTGTCATGTTAAAAAATAGAGGTATATGAACAATTGAGCCTGTAGCAGCATATCCTACAAATAAAAACAAATAATCAACATTTCCACCACTAGTAACGTTGGATGTACAGCCCCAGACCACAGGCACTACCCTGAAAACTCATTAGCCTCTCACTAAAATAACAAACTTCTTTGGAAAAAAATAGCAGCTTTTTTATTTCCTGACGAACCACACGTTTTTACTCTATTACTGTCCTCCTCCTTCTAGAATTTGCCCAGTTATCACCATATCATTGTACAGGAAAAGGAAACCATAACTGGGTACAAGTTCTCTAAAAGCAAATATTTCTAAATTCTCCCCTTACCCAAATAATATCTCCAACAGCTGCAAAAGGTAACAGCACCCAAAATAAGACTGCCAAATTAATTGTGCTGTTGAGTATTATCTCACTATTAAAAGTTAGGAAATACCTTCATTGGCAAATGTTGGCTAACCTATTATTATTCTTTTTATACCTGAATGAACTTCAGAAATCAAAATCCTCAGAACTGCTTTCAAGTTAAATAAAAAGGTGAGGGGCGAAATATAGCATTAAATATTCAGCTGACAGTCTCACCTCTGTGCCCGGCACGACCACAGAGCAGATCCTCCTGGAAACTATGCTCAGGCACATGGAAAATAACGAGGTAGTTGGTGACAGACAACATGGCTTAACTAAGGGCAAATCATGCCTGACAAATTTAGTGGCTTTCTATGACAGGGTTACAGCACTGGTGGACAGGGGAAAAGAGCAAGTCATGTCATCTGCCTGGACTTCCGCAAAGCATTTGATACTGACCTGCATGACATCCTTGTCTCTAATTTGGAGAGACATGGATTAGATGGATGGACCACTTGGTGGATAAGGAATTGGCTAGATGGCCACACTCAAAGAGTCATGGTCAATGGCTCGAAGTCCAAGTGGAGACCAGTGACGAGTGGTGTTCCTCAGGGGTCAATACTGGGACCAGCACTGTTTAACATGTTTGTCATTAAAATGGGCAGTGGGATCGCGTGCACCCTCAGCCAGTTTGCCAATGACACCAAGTTGTGTGGTGCAGTCGACACCCTGGAGGGAAGGGATGCCATCCAGAGGGACCTTGAAAGGCTAGAGAGATGGGCCCGTGCGAACCACATGGAGTTCAACAAGGCCAAGTACAAGGTCCTATACATGGCTCAGTGCAATCCCAAGCACAACTACAGGCTGGGCAGAGAATGGATCAAGAGCAGCCCTGGGGAGAAGGACTTGGGGGTGCTGGATGATGAAAAACTCAACATGAGCCAGCAATGTGTGCTGGCAGCCCAGAAAGCCAATCTTGTTCTGGGCTTCATCAAAACCAGTGTGGCCAGCAGGTTGAGGAAGGTGATTCTGCCCCTCTACTCCACTCTTGTGAAAACCCACCTCACCTGTCCAGCTCTGGAATCCTGAGTACAGGAGAGACATAGAGTTGCTGGAGTAAGTCCAGAGGAGGGCCGCAAAGTTGATCAGAGGGCTGGAGCACCTCTCCTATGAGGACAGACTGAGGGAGCTGGGATTGTTCAGCCTGGAGAAGAGAAGACTTTGGGTGGACCTAATTGCAGCCTACCAGTACCTAAAGGGGACCTACAGAAAAGCTGGAGAGGGGCTGTTTACAAGGGAGTGTAGTGACAGGACAAGAGGGAATGGGTTTAAACTAAAAGAGGGGAGATTTAGATTGGACCTTAGGAGGAAATTCTTCCCTGTGAGGATGGTGAGACACTGGAACAGGTTTCCCAGAGAAGTTGTGGCTGCCCCATCCCTGGCAGTGTTCAAGGCCAGGTTGGATGGGGCTTTGGGCAACCTGGTCTAGTGGAGGGTGTCCCTGCCCATGGCAGGGGGGTTGGAACTAGATGGTCTCTGAGGTCCCTTCCTACCCAAACCATTCTGTGATTCTTCTATATCAAATAGGCTCAATACAAAACAATCACTCTAATTACAAATACGTAAAATATTAATCACCTTTTACAAAAAATAAACTGGAAAACTGTAGACAATATATACCATATATCTCATACAGCCTATAAAAGCATTACCATTTTATAGTTTTAATTAAAAGCATACAGGATTTATGCAATTAATTTCACTGTGAACACACAAAGCTTTTGTATTTTTCTTTAGGATTATAAACTCATGCTACATCCAAGCTAAAACAAAAGAAACATGAGTCCTTGGGGATATTACTAGTTTCCTGTGGTATGCAAACAAATAAGCCTAGATTTATTTCAAAACTACATTTCATATTTGAAAAAGGTCAATAATAAAGTGGGAAAACACTGGCATTTTATAGAAGGTACTTCATGTCACTCAAACTTGATTCTTAAGTCACAAAGATTTGTTTAATAAGTAAAATATAAAAAAAATTCTTCGCATTGTTATCACATAATTTGTTCAACCTGATGCACAGAGACTTTTAATTCTTTAGCACTAGAGGATCACTGAGTGTTTTCAGCTTCTTCCCAGTACAACTTAACCTCAGAAAACTGAAGACTACTCTCTGTATTGTCCTGAATGCATTTGATGTTCAAGCTTATTATTCCTTGAATGGTCAGGTTGTTTTGCTCATTCTGCTAGACAAAAATAAGATGATAAACCTTGATGCAACAGCCAAGGAAGTGCAAGCAATTCCATCTTTTAAACTTTTACGCTGATCACTGGTCCTTTCACAAGTCACCACTGGTCCACTATAAAACTAATCATGTTTTTCTCTCCCTTTTCTGCTCTCGACAGGTTGCTCCAGCACTGTACCTGTCTCACAGAGAGAAACCTTCTCCCAAACAAAACATATTCAGGGACAGTTACATTAATTTTGCTCTTGTGTTACTATCGCCCTTTAGCTGAAACAACTATTTCACTTCCTTCTCTGGTGCCTGCCCCTGAAGTAGTAATCACACTTTTCAGCCTTAATTGTACTACATTTAATAAGCCAAGCTCTTTTCGTCCCTTCTGCATGGCAAGCTTTCCATTTCCTTAATTACCCTAGCTCCAGTTGTCCCAGTTCAAATTCATTTTCCATGAACATGGCTAAACAAAACTGTCAGGTGAGGTCTCTCTGCTATCCTGTGCAATGTCATGAACGCCCTCCTCTCTCTACGGAAATGTGTGGTTTCCCACTGGCTAGTACCACAGCCTGATTTACGGACTCAGCATGCAAGTACCTCTAGTACGTGGGGTCCTAGCAGGGCTTTTTCCTTTTATTGGGTTTGCGTGGCAAGGTTTTAATAGCGGAGGGGCTACAGGGGTGGCTTCTGTGAGAAGCTGCTAGAAGCTTCCCATGTCCGATAGAGCCAATGCCAGCTGGCTCCAAGATGGACCCATAGCTGTCCAAGGCCAAGTCCATTAGTGATGGCTGTAGCACCTCTGGGATAACAGAGTTAAGAAAGGGGAAAAAGAAAACACTAGGAGCAATTACAGCCAGAGAGAGGAGTGAGAATATGTGAGAAACAACTCCGCAGACACCAAGGTCAGTGAAGAAGGAGGAGGAGGAGGTGCTTCAGGCACCAGAGCAGAGATTCCCCTGCAGCCCAAGACGACCATGAGGCAGGCTGTCCCCCTGCAGCGCACAGAGGTTGATGGTGGAGCAGATATCCACGTGCAGCCCATGGAGGATCCAACACTGGAGCAGGTGGATGCCCAAAGGAGTCTGTGACCCTGTGGGAAGCCTGTGCTGGAGCAAGCTCCTGGCAGGACCTATGAAAAGAGGAGCCCATGCTGGAGCAGGTTTGCTGGCAGGACTTGTGACCCCCTGAGAGACCCACACTGGAGCAGTTTGTGAAGAACTGAAGCCTGTGGGAAGTTCAAGATCATCTGGTTCTTCTCATCCCACTCTCTCAATCCCCTTTCTCTGTTGACAGTCCCTCCTACATTTGTGTCAACTGCAACAGCAGAACACTACAACTTGATACAGTATTATTAATGAAAATACGACTAACTCCATTAACTTCTTAATCTTTGGGAAATTCCACTGCTTTTCCCCCCTCAAGCCAGTATGTTCTTTTTCAATACAATCCACTATCATGTCCTGTTAGCCAGCTGTTCCACTTCCTAATATCTCACATACTAAATCCCATCTTTCACAGTTTTCTAAATAGTTTGTGGCATTCCTCTCTAAAAATAATTTGCTATGCTTCAATATTATTCCTGACATTGTAAATTCTGTCAAAATTATTAATTCCAAACTGACAATCTTATTTGCAAATTTCCTCATAAATCTGGGGTATAAACTACGCAGTTCTCCAGAACTGAGCACATCAAGCTCTGAGAATTCAGATGCAGTAATTCCCTTTCTCAGGCAGTCAGTCCACAGTTCCTTGTGCTGAAGTTCAGTGCAGCCTTACAGTCTAGAAAATACAATTTGTCATTACTCCTCACAGTATTATGACTTCACTTTTATTACACCTGCATGGCACATTCTCTTCAGTGCTGTCTTAACACTCTTCAATTAGTTATTTAAATGTATGGTTTGGTTCAGAACCTCACAGTAATGGTAATGCAGGTTCACAGCAATTAACAGATGAAACTTTTAGAGCTTTTCAAATCCTGACCCTACTGATGAGCTGCTAATGAGTCCAAATTGTACTGTTTAAATAATTAAAAAAATTGAACTGGCTTTTAACTTTATATTTATATTATTTTAAGCTTGCTTTAATGAAACAGCTGTAATACTGAGTAGCAAGAAAGTCTGTAGGTTTAAGAATTCTTTATTTCATTGAAAATGTTCTCTCCCTTAAAAGTAAACAATATCAACCATCACGCTATCAATTCTTTATCACCTGTTGTTGAAAGGTATAATATTTTCTTTCCATCATCTAGGTTTTGAACAATTAGTTGATTAGAGGGGTTTTTTTTCCAATAACTTTCTACTTCAGAATAAACTTCTCAGCTATTCTCCCCAGCTACTTCCAAGAGCTCCTAAATTTGATGTATCTGTACTACAAGTAATTAAAGAAATGAGAGGTGAAATACAGCCTCTATCAGAGGGAGAAAGCAGATAGGTCATATATCAATATAGATGTTTTACTATTTTACATCTGTGAGCTTGCCAAAGATCACTGGCTACAATGAAATAGTGAGCTCCTGATTCACTCCAGGCTGTACTCCACTTTCTGGCAGTTCAGACAGGTTATATTTTTCAGTTATTTGCTTTGTGTGTGGGGGGGGCGCGGGGGGGAGGGAAGTAAAAATCACAGTTGTTTCATTTTCCCCATGAGAGGACTGGGTTTACTAGTGGCATGTCTCCAAGAAGTACTCCTCTCCTCCAGCAGCTCTCAAACTGGGACACCAGATTCAGTGAAACTCTTTCTATCCTAAATGTGTTTGTACCTGACACATTCCAAGAGACTACACAAAGGTGAATTTAAGGAGTTTTATGCCTCTGTGTGGTGGGTTTTTTTTCCTAACAGTAGGAGAGGACTTGATTTTTCTTCATTCATTGAAACATGTGAAAATCCCTCTAAGAATATCTATTTCCTTTTCTTCACCTCTTGTTCTCTCAATTAAAAGACACAGTATAACAAAAACCATTATCTGATTAGTATTCCACAAAATATCCACCCACGTGAGCTTATTCTCCTCTCAACAGCTGAAGGAAAAAGATAGGAGCTAGAGCCTTCTTATCATAAAAAGCTGTCTTTCTGTGCAGTCTATGGTGAAGTTTGTTTATTTGTACACTCTTCCATTCATTCCAGTAGCCCCTTCAATCATAAGAATTACTTACACCTGCAAGACTAACACAAAAGCTGACTTTTAAAAGTTGTTCTTGGTCTCTCCTTTGCCAGTACCTCTTGACCCAGCTTCCTCTGCCTCTCTGGAATTAAATGAAAACCATATGCTGAAAACACGCAACTTGAATGCTCTTCCAATGTTAGCAACCTTATGCCTTGCACTGACTTAACAATGCTAGAGGAAAAAAAAACCAGCTACTGTGGTATCATCTTTTCAGAAGCACTGCAAATATCCTCACCTACTGCTAGGATGTAAAGGCACAGAAAATTTGTTTTTGGAGACAAACCTACCAAGTAATCTGTAATTGTAGGGTTCTTTTGATGAAAAAAAATATTCCCACATTTATACCTAGAGAGGAAAAAAAGCATAGTCTCTTTATTGTCTGACTGAGAATACCCATGTAGACAGAATCACATACTGCACCTTGCCAGATTATTTTTTCTTCTCACATCAGATGCAAAGCACTAACACATGAGCATGCAGTTTGCATAGAAGGAATGCTTTAAGAGAAAAGAACCACCAACAAATGCTTCAATACGCTCCATCTCAGCACAGTCCAACAGCACAATGATTTCTGAGAAGTATAACTGCATTCTCACACAAAAGTACCCAGGAAACTGATTCTTTTATACCAGAAAGCTCTGGCCAACCTGAAATCCCCCATTTTCAGGATGGATTAATTCATAAACAAACTCCTAAGGAGAAGTCCTACAAGAGCGAGTTGTGACTTATAGATTTCTTTCCTACTTTACCAGACAGACATTTTAGGTCTGCTCTGTATATCATAAAATTAAATTAAATTTAATAAAAAAAGTGCACCATATTATTTTATAGAAAATAGAATGTAAACTCCTATCAGGTACATGAATATTCTTTTGAAGTGTCATTCCTAAATAGCGAAGATTTGCACATAACCTCCACTTCGACTGGAGGTGGTGGTAATGCTGGTGATACTCAGAGGTTTCATCATCTTCATCGATTTTTAAAGAACATTAACAACTTTCATGTAATGGTAACTCCAACTAGTAAACATTATTTTTAAAAAAAACTTTTTTTTTTTCCTCTCAAAGATATGACTAGATAAAATGAGAGCTTCTTATACTGATTGGTGTTAATGAATTTGCATAAGTATCTGTCATTATCACCTACAATTCTTCCTCTGGTTCACTGTATTTTAGCTACAGTTCCCAACCTGCTGAGAATGGATGCAGGTTCACTTCCCCAGAAGGTGATCAAAACATCTAATTTTCTTTCAGTGGGTGCTTTTCTCACAAATGACTTTTTTTGCCTGAATGCCCTTCTCTAAAATCTCAATAAAGCTTTTCACAGGCAAAATTGTCTTTTACCATTTATAGCTTCTTTTCTTTTAATTAATAACTCAGGATATAATTGCAATACGACATTTCAGAGAGTGCAATTATAGTTTAATAAACCACGCAGGGCATTTAAAGGCAAAGTGCCCTAGGTTTTCAAGTACTCTGCATTATTTGCATACTCTTTGACATGCTTTGTGGCTTAGTCTGATGTGGCTTTTCTAATTAGAAATAAACAGAAGTTAATCATTCAGGAGGCAATGGGAGAGTCAGAAAAATATACCTATTTTACAGTTACATCTTAATTTCATGCAGTAATTTAGATATAATTTATCCTCCCCCCCTCAAATAGACTGAAGAATTAGAGTAAGACTGACAAGGGAAAAAAGATAAAGCAGCTAATTTACAAATGTTAAGGCATAAAAAAAAAGTTCTGTTAATATTTATTTAAGAGTATAGACTCTGTTCACACTGGCTTTTCTGAGCAATACCCTGTAGTGTTCTTCCATAGGGAACAATAAACACAATTAGTTAACTGGATGATTCAGAAAAGAAGAATTTGATAAGGATATCACCCAAGTTGTAAATGGAATCTGCATGACTCATTTGTCACTTAAAGTCTATGGTATCATTCCATTACTCATTTCCTAATATTTTGTGACTGTCTAACTTCAGTGGGGATAATTACTTGGGAAAAAAAGAACAGTGAAATTATCTAGGAACAAGGTCAGATGAGCATACAGCCCAAAGACTTCATTTAATAAAACAACTGTTCTGCTGCTGTCTTGCAGAAGCTCAGAAAAGATAAGGAAGCTGTGTGCATGCAAAGATTTTGACACACTTCATAGTACTGAGTGGGAAATGCTTAAAATAGTCATCCTAGTGAATAAATTCTGGTGTAGGGTATGTAATTTAAACTCCACTTTCAAACTGTACTATTTTCCTAAATAAGTCATTATCAGAATTGTCAAGGTCTTTGTGTGCTCACTGCTACAGGCAGGCAGCTCATGACCTGCTCAAATGCCTAACTTTGATACCAAGTCTTCCTGAAAATATGATCTCTTCCTACCTGCGACTACTACTGAAGTCAACCATTTTTGCAACAAATATTTTTTGTGATGAGTCATGCTCTGAACTAAGAGAAAATTAAGAAACAGAATCAACTCACTAAGGAAATTCATTAGAAATCTGATCAAAAAGAGAAAAATGTTCTTTTTATTATAATAGTAATAGGAAAATTTTTACTATTATAGTAGATAGGAATTTTGGGGTTTTTGCAGTTCTCTACTTACCCTTCTTGTAAAAGTTTACCTTCAAATATTGATATTATCCAAATAATATCCAATAATATCTATTTTTTTCTCACTAAATGTGTATAAATTAGCAAGCTAAGGTTTCTGAGAATCATGCAGTGTGTCTTCATTCTTGCTGTAAATATATTCTAGGTGCATTAACTTCTATTCATTTGGCTACTACTTTCTTTTCTTTTTGCCTATTTAGCATTGTGTGTTCTTAAGTGTTTTGCTTAAATGGGCCCTCAAGGAAACACCATTATTTACTTGGCCCTCAACATTCTCACCACTAATTTAATAATCTCAAAACAGAGAATTGCAATGTACAGTTAGTTCAGCACTACGCATGTTATTCAGTCTAAAGAAACCTCATAGTAATATACCAGAACCTTGAAAGAATTTTGTTTCACTTTTTTTTCCTCTTTGTTTTGTTACTTTCATTTAATAAAGAACCTTTCAAATGCAGAGACTTTAAATCCACAGCTGCTAGGAGGACTATAGAAAAGCCCCTGACCACCAGGTGCCTACCTTATGCTTGAACTGGGAGACTTTCTTTTGCTAAATTCCCACGGAACTTTTAATGAAGTATTTGCTTCAGAAGGTCGTCAAAAGTGGTCAGCATTTTTGCTGTGGTGAACAACCCCAGTTCCAGTAAACGGAAACTACTCCCTGCATGTGCTCGTCTTCCCACCACCTGTGGGAGCCCCTAACAAAGCAGATGGCCAAGAGAAGGATGAAAAGACAACGGATGAAGGAAAGAAGGAACCAGACGGACAAGTCAAGATGGTATTCGTCTAATTGTTCCTGGTTCTTTTTTCCTGTTTTCTCCCTTCTGTCTTTCTGTCTGTTCCAGCCTGAAAATCAGTTGCCCTTCTTGAGTACGTTTTACAATTTTACAAGTGAACTAAATGAATATATTAATTCTGTTTTTACAGTGCTCAAAATACCGAGCAAAATAAATGTTCTTTTATAATAGCAAGAATGCTAAACAAAACACGTGTTTATGCCTGCAATGAAACGGCTTTGTGATTCTCCCATCACATAAGCACAAAATTGTTTCAAAACAATTCAAAGACATTTCTGAATTTATCTTCCTCAATTTCAGTAATTCCTTCATTTTACCTCTGTTTCACAACCTCCGTGCTCCATTCCTGAAACCTGTTCTAATACACAAGTAAACCATTACTAAAAAGCATATAATTAGACTTAAATCAATAGCTGGATATCTGGATTGTGCAGTGGCAAAAGTCAGGCAATTCCGCAGAAACAGCCCCTGAGGAATATCCTCTGCCGCTCTACGAGGTTTTAGATTCTACTTTCTGCATTTTGACTGATTAATGCAAAATGTACCTTGGCATTTTTGCTGCTTATAATGCAAAAGGTTTGCAACATTCAGCAAGATACGCTTACATTTGCCCAATATTTCTAATACAAACACTACCTCAAATTTTCTGAATTACACAGCAGATTTTTATTAGGCTTTTTTTCCCCCCTCTGTTGGTAAAAGCAGTAGCTATTTAATGTTTTTTAATGAGAATTAAAAATCTGTTTATTTGATTTAATCAGCTCACTGAGCATTTTCTTTGTACCTCTAATCCCTTGAATGGGAATGTCAAGTCATGTGATAGCACATAGCCATGACAATAATCTCAGGAGGTTTTCCATCGCTGCCATTTATAATAAGTAATGCATTTCAGTGCTAAAGAGACAGCTATACTCATTACAGGGGAAATCTACTCCTCCCCATGCATAACAGCAGCAGCAGCTGGCTTTGGACAAGGAATTATGGAGGCCTTCAAGGTATAGAACCCATTTCCAAAGTGGGAGCTGGCTCTGTAACCCTGCACAAAGGTCCTGCCACCCCATCACCTCTTTTTCTTCAGCCTCTAGTGTAAGGAGTAAACGGTAGTTACCTCTTACTCAGTTTACTTCCAGACCTTCCTTCTGTTTTACCACATTCAGAGGCTGCCATGCAAAGAAAATTTTTCATCTGGAGCTGAAGATGTAGGTTGTCCCACTTATCTTATTATGTACACATTTTTAAAAAAAAACACAGTTTCCTCCCTCTCCAGTCTCCCACCCCCTACAATTTTTTTTTTCTGATACTTCTCTTTACAAACTCATCAGTGCCTCAAGCTGTGCTTCGTGATGAAAGAAAAATCATCAGCAACATGCTTTAAAGGATTGTGCAATGCTGACTGGCATTCATTTGGATGACGTGTCCACTCAGCAAGGCAGGTAAAATAAGTCAGTAAGGTTATCATGATTGCTCAGTCATTCTGTCTCTGGAGAAGTACACAATCATTTCAAGTAAGGCAATTTTTGCCTCTTTTCTTAACTTCCTGAGATAGGAAAACTTGAGCCATTACCCCTTCTCCCTCAAAGAGAGATGACGACTTGGTTTTCCCACTAAATTGCAGCTCCAAACTTCTAAAGAACCATGAAGAACCAGACTGCTAGTGCTAAAGTAGAAGGACCCTAAAAGTCTTTTGGGGTTTATCGCTGTCAGGTTTGAATGGCATTTTGTTATTTTTTTCAAACGCAACAGTTACTTGCATTTGTAACACTTACATATTCTTTTACACTTTGCCTTACGTGGGACATGTGTTGCCTTTAACTACACAACTGAAAATGCTTTTGGGATTTCTACTGAAGGTTAAGTCTGCTGCCATTATTTGAACATCCATATTTATGTTTAAACTTTAATCTGCAAAAATATTGTGAATATCAATCACAAAATTCCCCATCTCAAAGCAGCAGCACAATATAACCTCTGTGAAGTGACTAGATCCTTACTAATTATGAGCCTGAGGTAGCAGGACAAGCTCTGTTCAGCTTTGTGTAGAGGAATCATAAATTCCTTACATGCAGCAGTTACTCAAGAGCCTTACTCAATGACACTGAGAGCGGAACACAACCACAAATAGCAGCAGATGAGACAGCACAGTATATGCAGTGATGCTTACCTGTTTGTGCTAGAGTTGACTCTGATCTAAAAGATGTATTCGTGCAGAACTGAAGAGCTAAGTCTGAAAAACTATGATATTCAAATTCCCATTGACTCCTCCTAGAGATAAATCTCAAAGGCTGCATAATCAGACTAACTTTTTTTACGGAACAAATTGATGTTTTTAAGCACTAATTTGCTAACCATATGATCATATAGCCCATAGCAGCAACCAAGGATACTACAAAGTATTTTGCAAAGAAAAGACAATTTCCATACCATGTTTTTTTGAGACATTTAATGGCTGTTTGGTCATCAGACTGAAACTTGACTTTGATCTGACATCCACTCCAGGGAAAGCATCTTTCAAGAGTGCATCCCCTTCCCTCTGTGCAGGCACCGCTCTGACTAGAAACAACTGCAGCTCCCCACCAGAGCTGCTTCAGGAATTCAGTCACTAGATTGAAAGAGGTTTGAAATCAGCTTGGGACCCCACTCACTCTGCTAACTAAAGACATCTTCTGGTGAAAGACTTCTTCAGCAACAGAGAAAAATTATGAAAGCCATTAAAGACAGCTGAAGTGTCAGTTTAACCATGGTGTAGACCAGTAAGTACAGAGTATCTCACACATAGCTGTTGTGCACTCTGAAAGGAATCCACACTCATGAGAAACTTTAAGGTAACAAATTCAGGTGGGTAAAAGTGACAGACACCAGGGCTGCCTTGCACAATGAAGCATGCAGAGAGGAGGAGTTTTTTGCACTGGCTGTAATGAATTCTGTGAAGGCACATTAACAAGCCAGTTGCTTCTATTCTGATTTATCTTTGCCATCAATTAGACAACTTTTATTTATGCCTTAAGGCTGTGCTGTGTTGGCACTTGCTGTGCACTGTTCCCCCAGTGAATTTATTAGCCAAAGATGTAATTTAATCAGTGATTTCAATTTACCACCAGCAAATCACATTTACCATCATTGTTTCCAATAATATTGTTTTTAAACGATGTGGTGCTTTGTTGTCTCACTTTTAAATAGTGTCTTCAGTATTGTCAATCTGGTCACATTAAGCCTCAATTTGCATAAAGGAATGTGTTAGTTCCCCTGAGGAGCAACTCTCTATTCTTCCACAGCATACCACACATGTCAAAAATATCATCAAAATTTAAACTAATGCCTCGGGACGGTTGCTTGCCTACCTTTTCCTGCCCTGTTCCCATATATCCTAAAAAACACCCAGATTCAATGCTGTATATCTGCACTGATGATTAAATTACTTTCATACCTCAGTTCTGTTACTTTCTGGATACTGATTCCAATGGCCTCACCAAAATAAGAGAAAGTAAGTCACCAGATCAACTATATCTGGTGAGTAGGGTAAGAGTGACAAAGGGTAGAGGAGCTGCTGCCCTGCTTAGGCACCTTTTATCATTAGTTTGTGATATTACCATTCTGAATCACGGACATGTCTAGGACAGGAGCTGAAGTAGCCAAGGAGCAGTTACCCTAATAGATATACCATCGGTTTTCCATGGATAACCCAGTTGATTATGCTGAAGAGCCCCCCAAATGTCTCATACCCTGTAGTAGCTGCAGCAGAAAAGATTTTATGAGGCTCCCACCTACTGATGCTGCTAATGGCCTACCCTGGGGAACAGACTGCAAAAGGTGAGGAGGACTCTATAGCTGCAACAAAAGAAGTCTCTACTAGGGATCCTACAGGCTCTGCAAAAATGGAAAAAGACTTCCTCAGAGACTTTCTTGGCCTATAATGCCAAAGACCTGTGTTTGCAGCTCAAGAGTAATTCCTTGTCATCCTTAAAAGTCTCAAGTCCTTTGTTACCTGCTTTTCTGTGGAGCAGGGAAACAAGTATCATTATGATTTTTAAAATACATAAATAAAACAAAACTAATGGAAGACTGGAGAGCTTCCTCCAAATAAATGTGACATTTATAATTTTTAACATACAGCCCAATCTGGCTATCTGATAGTTTTGCATATAAGCCCAAGATACCAACCAAAAAGGTGCTGCAACAATGATCTTCAAAAGAAAAGAAGGAAAAAAAAGAGAAGAATGGTGAAAGATGATCAACTAACGAATTAATGAGCACTAAAAAAAGATGTACTCACTTCTTAAAAATAGCTTCTCTCATTCCAACCATTCATGATTCTCTTTAGTTGATATTAAAATGAAACCATTAATTATTGATTATTATTTCTAGAGAATTTGGTATAAACTCTGTAATTCTGATGTCGAACATCAGGCTGTTACTGAACAGTATTCTGTGATTTATTGGTTGTATTATGCTAACATAATTTTTACTGTGGTTTTATATACTCTGCTTAGTTTTAAAAGTTAACATTTTTCATTCAGTACTAGGGAATGTGGACTTCCTTAAAATTACAAGCTGATATGGTGAATGGGTCTCAAAAATCTCATACGAGAAATAAACCTCTGTGAATAACAGCATTTTATATCGCTTTTTATACCATTTTTTTATGAGTAAAGACTGTTAATAGTAGCAGTGAACTAAAGGAGGGAATGTATTTGTAAGTATTAGACTTTATTTGTTCTACAATTTAGTTCTTTGCACATACATTTATAATTAGCAAGAATTATAGAAAGCAAAGGAAGTCTAAGCCCCTAGGTATCATTAAACTGGAATATGTTTTTCCTGAGGTTCAAAAGGCTTCTTAACACGGTACAAATAGGTGAGGATGAAGAATCCAAATTCCCACCTACTGCAGTATACACACTCATACCCTGATAGCTTCACAAGGCTCAGTCATTACTTAAAGTAACTTGTGTCAAATCCTCAGATGTAGCAACCTGCCTTTTTGGCAGGTCAGTAGGGACAGATTGTAGGCAGATCATCCCACCTGGCATATCTCACCTTTACCTCTCCATCACCCAATATAACAAATATGTTAAAGGGGATAAGATAATATGGCCAGGGCTCTATTTTACTAAGTATTATAGTCAATTTACATACAGAACAGACTCAAAAAAACACCAAACCAAAAAAAAACAAAAAAAAACCCCACAAAAAACTGCACTGGGCATGGACTTTCATCACAATCAGGAGCTGCGATCAAGCACTTTTGGGCAGCTAGAAATCCAGGTCACTGTGTTTACTTGCTTTTGTAGTGGCTTTAGTTATCTGCCTGCTGTCATTACCAACCTGCAGCATATTCACAAAATGAATTAAGGTCCCAGATTGTTGTTCTGTGCAATAATAGAATAAAATGAGCTTTCATTTGCATAGATACAATCCTGCAGATGGATCATTTGAAGTGAACTAAAGCCAAGGGGGTAAGAACAAAAAACCTTACAAGCCCTCAGAGGACAAACCATAATACTTTCTGAAGCTTACTCCTTAATTCACAGCATACAAAATAGTGTCATGGACTTGTGCCTGATTTGGTACAAATTTAATTCTTTACTTGACCTTTTCTTTCATCTGTAACACAACAAGAATAAAGTTCTTTACAATACATTTAACTTGTGCTAGCCCTCATCTCCCTATTGAAAAACCTAAGCAATTTGTTTCTAAACAAAACTGAAGTTGTCTTGCTGTATTTAAAGAAGGAATACTGAATTTAAAAAGTAAACAAATGAAATAAATACCAACAAAAAGCCCCAGCCTCAGAGCTTTCCAGATACCCAGATGGGACTACCAGTTTGGTAGTGAAATTTTCCTGCATTATGCATCTTCAAAAGTCAGAAGACAGAGACAGGCAAACACAGCAACTCAGCAGTTAAATAGTCTGGCCACCTGTATGCTGCCTTTTAACTTATCTATTTCTAATATAATTATTAGCATAATGGTACACTGCAAGGCGGTACGCACCTGTTGAGAGTATACAGAGCTGTTATCTGCCACTGAGGACACTGTGGGTTGGCAGTGCTCTGCACTGACATTTCACTTAAAGGCAATGGGAACTGCACTGTCCTAAGGCAGTCCTCTTCGGATAATTAAAATACAGAGACATCTTTGGATAGGGATGCAGTGAAAAAGCTCAGATCCATTTTCGATGAGGGGGAATGAAGGGAAGCATCTGTTCAGATGAAAACCAGACTCAAAATACACAGTCTCAGTCTGCCAGAAACAGAGAATATATGAAGACAACACACAACATTCATTACTTTTTTAATATGTTACTGCAAAATGAAAAACTCAGCAAATTAATTTCCTTGACGGGTATCCAAAAACTTGGGCTCCCAAGGGGTGAGATCCACAAAACAGTAAATGTTCTTTGTAAAAATGTATGAAAAGGACTCTCAGCCCAATTCACCATTTAGGCAGTTAAGGAGTGTTTCTTCCAGCATCCTCTGTGGCCTATGTCAACCTCATTATTCTTAATAAGATAGGGATGCCTTGACACATGTTTCATTTTTTGTAATAGTCAACAATGGTGATGCTAGAAAAAGTTTTCAGGCACATGACCTTCCCCTGCATAACTGCGAGTCAGTTCTTGTTTACAAATGCTTGTATTGTGTTATGCTGGTAGCATTATCTACAGCTTAAATTGCATTATAGATCTCATTTTTAATGACCTATTTTTTGGATGAAAATTCTGTCTGTATGATACCACAAAAAACTCTCTAGGCAAAACAGTATTGGCAGTTTTTTTAATTTTTCCAGCCTATTATTACTAATAGTACTTCATATTTCTGCCACAAGTCATTCGCTGGTACCCAAGTGCTATATAAACAGTAATTAATTAGATTTCTCAACATGCTGGTGAGGTACTACAGCTATTATTTCCATCATACCGAGAGATTAAACGACTTCAAGAATGCAGAAACAAATCAGATATCCAGATGGAAGGTTTGAATCCTAGGTTCCTGCTGTTAATGGTGACCAACACCAACTTTCCTTTCAATGGAGAGAAGCCATCATAAAAATTTTAATGAGAAATCTGTTAAACATCTGATAATATATTACGCAGACTACCAGTATCAGTGAGCATAAATATATGGTCTCCAAGCATTTCATCTTCGCTCCAAGACAAGTAACTTCAACAATAATGAAAAAGGAGATGTATCAGAAAAAGAGATCAGAGGTTAATTGTTATCACATTAAACTCTAAAAATATGCTCCCCTTTAACACCTCCTGACAGATGCCAGAAAAGCAGACAGGATCTGTCACAAGGGAACAAAAGACGCTAATTTGCAGATAAGCCCACTATAGTCTACAGTAATAAAGTCAGTTCTTGTTGTTTCTTAATAATGAGCTGTCAGATGGCAGGATTATAGTGTGGTTTGACACCAAACTACTACTCACAGAGAACCGCAGTGTTGTGACGACATTCACCACATTCACTCTGCTGGGACATTTCAATTCCATTACTTATAAAATGAAACCCAATTTCCAACATAGCACAAACCAACTTTGCAACCTTTAACCTAATTCTGTGAGGAGGGCGGGCACGAGGAAAGCCACTTCACAGGCAAACAAAATCACATTACTAGATTATAATTTCTCACAAATAGACTCCCTACTCTGCCTGGTACCCCTTCTCTTTTGCCCCTTGCCCCAGGGCACAACACGGTACTGTGCAGCATATTGCCTTATGAATCTTCTTCAAGTACCCAATTATCCTGGTTCACCAGACTTCTCATTACCGTGACAGCTGTGTGCAGTATGCAGTACATGCTGTCAGAGGTGAAAGATTGTATACAGGCATCCCACATTTCCATTACAATGGGGAAAGTGAAGGGGAAGGAAGAGACAGGCACAAACACACACACTCCCCTCAACAAACAACTTTGCTAAAGATGCTGATTAAAAGCAGAGGTTAAGATTATTTTTTTTAAAGTGGTAATACAATTGCCAGACATTCTGGTGCTGTGTTTGCCTCCAGCAAAATTCCTCCTGTGTATTTTTTGTCATGATAATCACTGGGGTGGTGTAAGTACATTTTCAGCACTTTTAACAGAATTGACTAAAACAGCCCATCAGCCTGCAGTTCCTCCAGCAGGAGGATTAAGCTTTGTATTTTCCTCCTCTGACCAGTCGTCGTCTTTTTAAAAAGTAAATACCCCATCACCACTCACACAGGGAGACTCACCCACCCACAAAACTCTGAGGGCTGTCACTGCAGCCATTGAGCTGTGCTGGCTCCAACAGGCTCCCTGGTATAGGAAGGGGTACAGAAGTGGTGTAGGACACTCGCCCTCTAGGTAAACAATTTTGGCTGAGCACAGAGATCTGACCCAGGACACATCTGGGAAACTGCCTTGTGATGGATCAAAGCCAGCACGCGCATGGCGGGAGGTAACTGATGTTACCCCTCTGAGCATATGTTCATGCAAGGTGACATATGCCCTCAGTTCCCGCTAATATCAACGAGAACTGTGCCCTGCAAGCATCATGATCAATATCTCACAGGATCAGGCCTTTAAGGACAAATACGCAGCGCAGATGAGCGGTCACAGTTCATAAGAATGCACTGCAGATTTTCTAATTACACACAGCGTTCAGCACTTATGTTCTGCGTCTCACTTCCTCCTTCCCGGATTATCCCCAGCAGGCCCCTACCAATTCTTCATGTGATCATGCAGTTCATTACAGCTGTAAATATAAACATCGTTTTTTCACAACATATCATTATTAGGAAACCAGATGGGAAAAAATATCCAGATCAACAGTAGAGATACTGAGATTTCTTCTTCCCTTAGTAATGGATTTTCTGTTTTAAACCAATGACTAATAAGCTTGTAGAAAGCAATAATTACAGCATGTATAGCAAAGACAGTTAAGGATTCTTTCTAAAGACAAGCAAGAAGAAAAGGCTGTGTAATTGAAATAACTCATCATTCAAAATTAATTTCATCTACATTAAGTGACAAATGGAGGCAACCTGAAACCTCTGGTCAAATATTCTAGTATCAGCACTCAAGGAGATATATCTTCACAGCTTGAAACGGAGGAGAAGGGGAGCAGCTGTGGAGAGAGAAGGGAAGAAAACAGAGAACTCCCACCTCTCCTTTGCAAAGTGGGACTGAACTGTTTATTACTCAGCATCAGCTGCTTGCTTTTCATAGGATGATATAACACACAAAGCTCCTGAATGAGATCTAGAGTTAACACCCTGCGCAGACACTCAGCACATTTGTCTAGCTAGAGGACCTGGGAGGTTGAGGTTGTGGGGAGTCAGTGCAGCCCAGTGAGACTCCTTTCACTCAGCTCTGCCTATAACTAAAGGACTTGTTGATTCAGAGAAATGTAAAAAAAAAAAAAGGAATTAAACCACTTGCCCTTAAATATCAAACATTTACTTTTCCATAACTTTACTACACTGCAAAGGCCCAGGAGCATCACTCTATCACGTTCTTAATGGTATACTCACACCAATTTAGACAACAGACAAGCCTGCTTGAAAAAAGATCTTTGGAGATGGGGTGGGAATAATTACAGTGAGATAAGGGAATGGAAAAGGAGGAAAAAAGGGAAGAATAATAACAGTAGCAATAACAGAGTGAGCTCTAAAAAGATGAACGCAATACTTCTGTCTTATCTTGTAACAGCAGCTCTGACAAAACTCAAACGCAGCAGTTAATCTGACAAATATAAAATATGGATAATTTTTACTAGTTATGAAAAGTGCAGCTGTTTTATAGCAGAAGGTTATAAATTTCCATATGGTTTAGATTGTTATAATTTCTTTTAAAACCTACAGCAAACTAACAACCAAGTGTAAACCTTATCTCTTTGATAATGACTTTATGTACAGTTAATTGCACTCAATTTAAATGATGCATTGTCATTTTTTTAAAAAAATTGTATTTATAAAAATTACAAATACATGGCTTATCACATATTCCTAAAGTAAACATCCTCCTATGAAGCTGCAAGGTCAGAGGCATAAAATGCACACATAACCGTGTTAGCAGTAAGAAAGAGCTATAAATATCTTAATTTTATTCCTGATCTTCCTCTCAAGCTCCCTTCAACTTGTTAAAGCTAGGGAATCTTCTTCATGTTTCTGAAGCTTTGCAAGTGGAAGCACTACACAGCCAGAGGATGTGACAACTTTTCAGTTATAAGGATATGCTTCATCATACTTGCCCAGTATCTATGAGAAGGCTGAAGGAAGGAGGAGAATTACAGCCTTCAGCTTTTAAGGCCATTTAGTGTGACTAAGTTCCAGTTTGAATCATAGAACGGTTTGGGTTGGAAGGGACCTCAAAGATCATCTAGTTCCAACCCCTCTGCCATGAGCAAGGACACTCTACACTAGACCAGATTGCCCAAAGCCCCATCCAACCTGGCCTTGAACACTGCCAGTGAGTGGGGCCTCTACAACTTTTCTGGGCAACCTGTGCCAGTGCCTCACCACCCTCACAGGGAAGAATTTCTTCCTAACGTCCAATCTAAATCCCCCCTCTTTTAGTTTAGACCTATTCCCCCTTGTCCTGTCATTGCTCTTGTCTTAGCTCTACAAAATTACTCTTGTGCTTAAGATTGAATTTATTTTTTTTTTTACATCTATTTTCCCTCTTGACACTTTGGTACTTCTGAACATTAAATCATCTACAATTCTAGCTGTCAAAATAATTTTGATAGCCTGGATTAATAGTCTTGAATGACATTGTACATTTTGCTGAATACATACAAATCTCTTCCTAATGTGCTATATAGGAAACCAGAGGTGCTAAATGCAACTTCCACTCTAAAAAGCAGCACTGTAAAACTAAGGTATGCATGTCTGAGTTTTTCTGAAAGGCAAAATAATGTACTACCTTGACTAACGGAAAGAGAAATTCAGAAATCACTTGGTGATAAAAAGATAAATTTCCTTGAGAGTAGGAAATTGCTCACTGAATATTTAGTCCCTCGCCTTTCTGCACACACTTATAACCCCAACAGCAGGAACTCAAGATACCACTCTGGGAGATGAAGACCTCAAGTTACCAGAACCCATGGGACCATTTTCAGTCCATGAACCACTGATACCAGCCAGCTCTCCACGTGTACACCAATGAAAGTGTATCACAGCTTCCTCTGAGGAAGTTTTATTATTTTAATTCTGATTGAAACTGAGCCTTTGATTTTGAAGGCAAACATATTATCCCAAACCTTCACTTCCATACTATTGCTAACTAAATTTTCAAGATCAAAAGTTATTCGTAAGGTATACTTTAAAAGTATGTAATACAACAAAAGCAATTCAGCAATAGGAATTAGCACCTTTTTGATTTGAAGCTGGAATTAAAAAACAAACCATGATGTATGATTAAATTTATAAATATCTAAACCAGCATTTTCTCATTATCTCAGCAGACCTCTAGGACTATGCTGCATCCATAGAGTCACAGAATGGTTTGGGTTGAAAGGGATCTCAAAGATCATCTAGTTCCAACCCCCCTGCCATGGGCAGGGACGCCCTCCACTAGACCAGGTTGCCCAAAGCCCTATCCAACCTGGCCTTGAACACTGCCAGGGATGGGGCATCTACAGCTTCTCTGGGCAACCTGTTCCAGTGTCTCACCACCCTCACAGGGAAGTTTCTTAATATCTAACATAAATCTCCCCTCTTTCAGTTTAAACCCATTCCCCCTTGCCCTATCACTCCCTGCCCTTGTAAACAGTCCCTCTCCATTTTTCCTGTAGGCCCCTTTACGTACCCTTTAGGTACTAGAAGCCTGCAAGAAGGTCTCCCCAGAGTCTTCTCTTCACCAGGATGAACAAGCCCAACTCTCTCAGCCTGTTCTCGTGGGAGAGGTGCTCCATCCCTCTTTGTGGCCCTCCTCTGGACTCGGTCCACCAGCTCCATTTCTTTCTTGTACTGGGGACACCAGTACAGTACTCCAGGTGGGGTCTCACAAGAGTGGAGTAGAGGGGTCCCTCGAACTGCTGGCCACACTTTTTTTTTATACCTTAAGTTAGTTATAATTATCATCACTGTCAGTATTTAAAATTACCAAAAAAAAGTTAGTGAAAGAGAACAAAAAATTGTAATCAAAGTGTGCTACTTGAGTAAATCTGATAGTGAATACCCTGCTTGCATAGAGAACTAATCTGAGCCTCTCAAAATCCTTCTGTATAACACGTGACGCTGGCAGACCATGGTGCTACTTGGTGTGACTGTTCCAACTGATTTTGTACAACAGAAATGGCTACCTTTTGCTGACTTCCAATTCTTTTCCTTTAATCTGCTGTTGGGTTTTATTTCAACAATGGGCCTTACCTACCTAAACTTACCCAACTGATACCTATAGGTCACACTCAGAAGACTGGGAAATAGTCAGGAATGTTTGTAGAACCAAATATTCTAATAAACTGTGTATGTACAAATGTGCCAGTGAGCCCTGATAAAGCAGTAACGAGGCAAACTACCTGTATTAAGTGACCATGAGGAAAAGTTGAAAACGTGAAGCTCAATGGGTTAGGACTCAGCCAGAGCTGCTGAGTGTTCAATAGAAGGAGCTCTATACTGTAGCAGTACATACCTTCACATAGATGTAGCCATCTTGTACTACATAGATAGAAAGATTTTGTGAACCTATGGCGAAATCTACCTGAGGATCAAAGCCTTAAAAGAAATTATTTATATACCTGTAGGAGAAACACTGCTGATACCTACTGCTTGGGATAACATCAGACACTGAAACAGTCTTCATTTTTTCATCGCAAAATCGTAATAATTTGGATTAGCAGAAATTTTAAAAAAAATACTAAATGCAGCATTATATTAGAAAGACTTGAATGTATTAGCAACGTAAGTCTTCTGGAAAATTGCCTTCACGCATAGACAGTCTTGTAATTTCCAGCTTTTTTTGTTCTTCTCATATGTACTTTTTAATAATGTGGCATATTTAAACTGCCATGGGACAAAACCATTTATTAGCAGAAATACTTGATAGTAATAAAGCTAGGATGAAAGTTATCTTTCTTCTTTAACTCTGGTGCAGAGCAGCAGCCCCTTGATCTCTCCCATGCCTAGAGTCTCTGTGGAATGGCGGCTAAATCTGTGTAGGAGCACACCTACCAGTTTTCCTGATTTTCTCCTGCTTGTCATGACCTCCATCTCACACTCTGCTCTCCAAGATTGCATAGACCTGCCTGAAAAGATGGTCCGTTCCCTGCAGAAACGCTCCGCATAAGCTCCCCAAATTATTTTAGACTTCTAATGCAGTAGCATAACATAGACCCTTATCAACATGATTGAATGAGGGCTGTGGAAGACAAAGAAGAAATTTTTCTATCTGCAGTAGAATTTCACTCTCCAAACTACATCTATGTTCCAAACATTTCTTTTCAAAGTTTTTCAGTGCATCCTTCTGAGCAAAGATATTCTGCATTTGTTTGTATCAGTCTGACATTTAAGAACACTTACAGAGGAAAAAAATGCAACCCCATTTGGTGCAAGTGATAGGCAATAAAAGTAAAGATCATTTATGAATTTTGGATCTAATCACAGAAAATTGCTAAGATGCTGACAAACTAGGACATAACTTGCTTGGCTTTTTAAGATTTTTTTCCACCCCATTTACAGTAAACAGCAGAAATGTCTTTAGCATTTAAGGAATGCTAAGGTTGTCTGGGAAACTGTTCTCAATTTAAATTCTATTGCCATTTAAAAAAAGGAGAGGTGGAGGTAGAAGATAAATTCTCCATATCAGAGGAATTACATCCAACAAATGGCAAAACAAATTGTGACATGTAGCACGTGTTGCCCAATTGCTCTTCAGTCACGGCTTGGGGCCAAGCATCGCTTGTCTATTTGTTTCGCACTAACAGCTGGACACACTTATCCATGGTAAACTGCCTTTCTAATGAATCATGTTTAACAACATAATTTATAGATCATCTCCAAAACCAAAATGGAGACACTACAAAAACTTGAGGCGCATTACAGGCAGAGACCAACTTTCTCTTCTCACAAGGCCCCACACAATGGAGGTGGGTAGAGTGAGTACTTCTGGCCACACAAGAGGAGATGGGCTGTGCCAGTCCTCCCCAAATGTGGGGATGGAAGAGAAGAAGCCTTCTAGCAGGACTTTCTTCAGCACATGGCTAGACTAGGAAGCACACACACAGCTGCAGCACAGTGCAGCAGTCTCCAAGACAAGAGGCAGATGTATAGGGGTCTGTCTCTGGTATGTGGAGTCACAGACTGACCAGTGCCATCCTTCAAACCTGCAGGACATCAAATTAGCTTGGGAAAAGCTGGACAGAGAAGTATATCTCACACGTACTAGGTTGGACAGGACTGAGATGAAGCTGTGCATTTGAAACGTTTGCAGCTGATGTAGAAATGGTGCTGCATAGGTCTTGTCACAGTGCTCATGCAGACACTGCGTGAGTCTTAGCCACAGCTCTGACTGATGTTGCTTCTGCTATGCAGCTCCCCTTTAAGGTCTAATACCCTCTCTCTCCCCTCATGTCCATGCATGCTCCTGCTTCACTGCAGTCTAATTTAAAGATATACTTTAGGACATGATATCTGAGTGTAGAATACGGCAACTATTCAGCTTTCCCAAATACATCACATCTCAGAACTTAACCTTAGTTATATTCTGGAAGGTGGGGTGGTAGCTCCTACTCTTGCAAAAAAGAGAATATTTGTTAATTTGAGTTTTTAGTTAATAGTTTTAAGGATATCATAAAAAGACAGCATAAAAATGGAGACCACCATTGTCAAAAGAATCTGAAGTTGTTCATGCATCTTTACTGGTTGCTGCTGAGTACTCAGCTCTGAGTCCTTTAAAAAAAATTCAACACAATTGATTAGCCATCTACTCAATTGTAATGCTGGGAAGTTCTCATTGCTCAAACACTCCAAAGAGGATGACTTGATTTTTTTAAAAAGAAAAACAACATGCACAGTGGTACATGAGTTCTAGTCTCTGTGTGTGCTTGCTTTGAAAAGGGGAAGCCCTCAGTGAGAAGGTCTCTTTTTCCAAGCAATATGCTCTAAAAATAACTCGAAATAGAGACACAGCAGCAGTGTAGAAGACAACTTGTTAGAAATACACCTTGGTTACATCTACAGTAGTAAATTTTACTGTGCCAAGGAATGTTCCTGGATGCCAAACCTTAGTTGTCTCTACTATTAAATCACTACAATACGCTTTCGGGCTGTGATGACCAGTGTGGTCCCTAAAAATTTCCTGTCACAGTTCAGAGGTTAGCATACACTAGAGACTGTTCTTAATAACCAGTCTGCCTGCAGCCATGCTGCCTCTGCTGTGGAGGACATGAAAGGAGTGTGAAAATGTATTATGAGTGTATGGATATGCCATAACAGTGCTTGGCATGTTTAATTTAGTAATGACAGCGTGTGTCAGTTATAGCAGCTCCCAGAGGTTGATTCAAATATGTTCAGCGCAAGCTATTAATAGCTACTATGTTCAGTAAAAGATAAATGTTTTAATTTTTTTTAAGTACATGTTTACCTTCGCACAGCTGGTGTGTCTAAATGGCTGCCATAAATGAAAATAGGAGACATGAACCATTACTAAAGAAGTAAAAATTACAAAAAAATTTGCATAAAATTTAGAGAAACAGTAACTACAGTAAACAAGGCTTCTGGGCTCACCCAGTGAAGTTTTATTTGCAAATGTAGTTAAGTTACTACAGTGGAAAAACATCACTTCATGATAAAGATCTTTGTTAACAGAAAGGAGGTTCCTGCAGTAGCAATCTGTGTATATTGTGGATACACAACCTGAGAAAAAAGTGCATTCCGCTTGTGTGGAATAAACCAACTGGTGTAATACAGTAATTGCCACGAACGTTTTAAGGTCACTATTTCCTGAGCACTGAGTGAAAATAACCAGTATAAAACCAGAGATTCAAGCAGTGTGCAACACACTGCTGCTACCAGATGTATACTGTCTGCGTTATTTGTTTTTACTTGTTTAGAATATAAAGGAACTTTTGTTCTTCAGAAGAAAAGAGAGTTGGCAACAGTCCACCAAACGCTCTTATGTGCTGCACCTCGAGGGTCCGGCCAGTAACTTTATTTTGCTTTTGTTTTGTCTTTACATAAGGGTCTCCATATGCTTTACCAACATATCCGTATGCCTTTTCTTTGTACCTCTGAATAAAGAATTTAGTATTTTCTCTTTTTTTTTAAAACTAAAAAAGACTTTGTTAACATTTATGTCATATGAAATGAATGCATGAAATGGAAATTAAAAAAATAATTAATGAGCTTTCATTTCATCACTGGAAGCCCACAAATGGCTAAGCTTTTGCTACCGTTCTCAATACTCAGAAGTCAGTTCTAATACTTGGAATGTAGTGCACGATCATGTATCATAGGGAATTTGGGACAGAGCCGTCTAAACAGTATCTCCTCAAAATATACAGCTAAATTCCTGTTCCAAGAACATATAAACATTGTGGAAAAAAAGCATATATGTCGGAAAAAATATGGCACAGAATTTTGCTTGAATGACTGTCTTTATACGTACTGGTTTTACTAAAACTTTAAAAGCAATGGCCTTAAGTTACCAATAACTACTATATTGCAGTTTATTACACGCAAGTGTACTTTCCTCCAGCTCGCGCATCTGCTATTCCTTTTTTTTTTTTTTTGGTAGAGTTGTTGACTCCTACTAAATAAAAAGATGGAACAGAATAATCACAAGTAAAATTCCTTTCTCTTTCAAGGTCTCTATTTACTACTGTCTCTTACTTAAATCCATCTAAGCAATACAAGTTTGCACACAGAGGAGAAACTGTCAAGTGTTTACTAAAACATATACATAATTGGAGATTTATAGAATTAAATATGGGGAATGAAGATGCAGTTCTGCGGAGACAGACCTTCTTGTATGGAATAACTTCTTACTGTATAATTTGAGTTTCTATTTTCCACATCTCTGAAGTCCTTTCTAATACACCACCTTCGTCTTCTACAATTTGTGTTTGGGTTTTTGGTTGTGTTTTATTGTTTGTTTGTTTGGGGTTTTTGTTTGTTTGGTTTGTTTTTGTTTTTTTACAATTCCTACACATACAACATTTACCTGTCTTATACACAACTTATTATACAGTGACATTTTATATGTTTATGTATATATGTGTATAGCCACTGAAAGATATAGATAATATGTAAAAAAAGAAAAAATAAAAGCTCGCCTTACTTATATGTGGTGAACATGTGCAGTTGGTAACATGCACACTTAACAGCAGTAACTCTTGTAGACACAGAAGTTAAAATACCAAGGGCTTTTGGCATGAATCACAATAATAACCGATCTTTGGTATTGCAGACAAGTCCTTACATTACATATGGCGCTCTCAGTCAGTCTGAACATCTTTTCAAAGGTTAAAACCCCTACATACTTCATTTACTTTGAAGAAAAATGCAAATAATGTATAAGTACCCAGAGTATGACTTAGTATGACAGATAGACACCTATTTTATTCTGAATATACAGCCATTTCCTTGTGAGTTTTCCCTTCCCACGTTGTCCTCTCCAGGATACTTCCATGGAAAGGGAATATAAACCCCACAAAGACATCATCACTGACATGACTTTGTAAACTGAAAACTGGATGATGTAATCAGGTAGATTCACTGAGAGGTAAGAAAAAAGCCAAGTTAATAATACTCAGATATCTTCACTTTGCAAGTTCGAAAGCAAAGAAACCACCACCACAAGGAAACACCTGCAAAACTACATTATTCTGGCAATGAACACTGTATCTGTGTAAATGCTTTAAGCCTCATTTCCCTTAAAACATTGATGCATGCTGGCAAATTCTCTGCAATCTTATCAAAACAAAAATGCAAGCAAAGATGTTCATGTTCAGATCAGCCATAAGTCAATACAGCTCTTGCCCACTAATTTTTTTTACACTAACTGCCAATGACTCCCAGGAAGCCTGTGATTTCTATCACAACAACGATGGTACATTATCTCTGTTCCCTCTGCTTTTATGCATCAGATACTCTGTCTTAAAGAAAGTTTTCTGTTAGTCCTGCCCCACCAGGCACCCATTCCTGTAAAAAACTAGCACTTCCCAGTCACCACGAGCAAGTGCAACACAAAATGTAACACTGCTTGTGCCATTACAGTAGCAAAGGGGCTATCTTGCCTCTTCCATTACCCTACCTTAAGGGTAATGCAAACTTTTCCACCTCTTAAAGCAGCAATCCATAAACACTCAGGACAGCCAGAGAGAATTGCAGCACATTTCACTATGAGAGCTCAGACAAGAGATATTCTGCAATAACAGGGGGAATTAAAAGCCTGTATGAAAGCCCATAGGAGAGGAGAGCATATTTCACTCTAGTCTGACATTCAGCTACCATGTTATTCAGATGGTGATATAAAATAAAATTAGAATAAATGTGTTTCATAAAGCTCAAGGCTAAGAAAAGAATCACAAAACAGACAGGGTGGCAGATCATAATTTTTTGTTATACAGTGAGACCGGTTGTGTCTGGCTTTCCATATATTCATGTTGACAACAATTTTAGAGTATCTTTAAGTGCTATCTGACTGTTAATTTGATTTTTGTAGGATTCTTTGTTTTGTGGTTTGTGGTTTTTTAATACCATGCACAATTGTAACCTGCAACAGAATAATTTTTGCCACAGATTTCATATCCTGTAAGCTAAGCAGGAAAAAAAGCATATGGAGAAATCTAGATAAAGCACTCCATAGTTTTCAAATATTTCTCTGACATTAGCCTAGAAAAAACGGTCCCTCATACTTCAGAGAAGCTAAGAGGTGAGATACAAACCTATGAAATGGGCATCTTCTCCATAGGTACTGCCTCATAGCTGGATGCTCACCCAAAGAAAACCCTTCTGAAGTCATTTGGTTAGAAAACTCTCCTGGTAAGAAAGAGTTGTGGCCTTAAATCCCAGTAGTCTATCAGGATGCTTCCAGAAAAAAAAATAAAAATCTTGTTAAGCCGTGATCCCCCACACCCAAACAAAAAAGTCCCCACAAAAATAATCAACTACAACCAACAAGAAAAAAAAATATCTTTGAAAGTTATTACACTGCTGTGATTTGTGCCAGCTCTTTGGGTTCAATTATGCCTTTGCTCCTCAGATGAGGGTGCTTCTGGCTGCACACAGAAGACAGCTGAAATATTTTAGAACTTGACATGAAGTACTAAAATGGTTTTGCTTAACTTTGAGTTTTTCTCTAGCCCTTTCTTCAGCCAGATAGCCTCGATTTCTCTTGAACACAGCTTCTCTGTATCTCACTGTTTTCTGAGACCTGAACTTTTTCCTATCAGTAAAATTCATGTGGCTTTGCTCTGAGCAACTTTGAAACCCAGTTCATGGTGAACTTAATTGTCTTTCTCTGAACTGCTCCTTTGTTTTACATAGCACGCACACTTCTGCTCTGCACTGTTGATAACTTGCACACAGTGGAAGATTCACCTTGTGTCTTTGTCCTATAGTGTGCAAAACTGAAGTGAAAGACATTGCACTTCCAATTTTATTTTTCAGTGTCTGGTAACAAAGTACATGATGTTACACAACACTGCCACAACAGTATCCACATCTTTCTTTATGAACATTTTGTTTCCACTTTTCCACTTGTTTATGAAAGATGACAATTCAGCTATTTCACCATCGCTCATACCTCCCAGAGAGTTAATTTTCACTTTGCTCTTTACCATTCAGCTGAGTCACACTCCAATTCTACTGCTACTTCATCCTTAACATCTCCAAGATCCTACTGCTGTTTCCTACAGGCAAATCTCCTGCTCAGACCCTCACTATGTGCCATCTTCAGCACTGGTAAATCCTGTTTCTTGACTTGCCAAAAGACTCCTCTCATTCCATGCAAGACAGCTGCAACAGCCATCTTCCCTACCTGTCGATTTGATCATATTAAGTCACTCCCCCTTTGAAGCCTTCCACTTCTATCACATCAAATTTAAGCTTCTTGTCATCACCTTCAAAGTTTTAAATTGCCTGTCACTGTCCCCCTGTTCCCTTGACCGGTTTTCCTTACGCTACAAGTTCCCTAGAGCAAAGAACGTCCTCCTAGAACACTTGTAAAGTGATTAGTTGTATGACAGAGACTATTACCAAAAATAAATCACAAACAATAAAGACTGCACTAAACCTAATTTTTTTATTTCACTGTTAAACTTGCAAGCTAATTTCTACAGCTCAGAAAATAGTGACACAGATTTCACTTTCTGGATAACATCTGCAAAAATCTAAGTTATTGGCCTCAAGAACTCTCTTCTCCAGAGTAACAGAGAAAATTGCAGTGCAGAGAGAGAAGCAAAGAAATGTGCAGAATGCAGGGTAATTTTTTCACTGACAGAATTAAGGACAAAAGAACCAATATGAGTTCTCCTCAAAGGAGGTTTACACAGTACACACATACATGCTCTTTTACTTTTAAATAAAACCCTACAGAAGGGTTTTAAGACTCTGTATCACAACATGAACTAACCTTTTTCCTACATGCCACTCTACAGAGTAGCCCTCTGTTTCTCAGGTATATCAAACATGGAAGAAAATTTCACACTTGCTTTCACTGCTTTACAAGATAATTCTGCATAGTAATATAGCTACTTAATGTGCTTTCTCATCTACTTTAATATTAAATTCATATTTGAGTAACCCATATTTAGTAGTAGTACACTTGTGTGGTGCTTGGCTGACTGGAAGGAAAGGCTTCAAAACTCCTTGCTGTTTCTTCACCAATTTTGATTACCACAGTTTTCCAACAGTTTGCTACAGATACTAGGCACAACTTTTTTACGAATGGGCTTTTTGTGGATAACCAGATTCCTTAATCTTAAATGATGAAAAAATGAGACAATTGTGCTTCATCATCCAACTCTTCTGTCCAAAGGTATGTCATTCTGAGTTTGAGATGAGACCAAGCTGGCTAACTAGCTGAAAGATCCCATAAAAAATCTGAAGAACTTTATATGTATTCCAGCTTTCTGTGTGTTAAGACAAGCTAGATTTCCACTTGAGCTAACTGCAATATGTCAACATCTGCAGCAGATTTAATATCTTTTTCTGTAGCTGCCATTATGTCAAATGCATGCTATATTTTGATCAGTTCTCTGCTTGCTCATGACAGATTTAAACACCCATGACAGCTCAGCACAAAGGGAGGATTCAAGCTCTTGAGAATTACAGCAAGCACCACTGGGAAACTTCTGGAGGCCACCAGACTGCCCTACAACCTCCATAGAATCAGAGACTCATAGAATGGTTTGGGTTGGAAGGGACCACAATAATCATCTAGTTACACACACCACCACCCCCACCCCCTCCACCATGGGCAGGGACACCCTCCACTAGACCAGATTGCCCAAAGCCCCATCCAACCTGGCCTTGAACACTACAGGGATGGGGACTCCACAGCTTCTCTGGGCAACTTCTTCACGTGCCTTCAGTGACAGTGAAAGTACCTGTTGTTCTTACCGCTACACACTCTTCTCTTTTTATTACTCACATATTTAATTCACACACTGAAATTAGCCTGCAATGTTTCTAGTGCATTAAAAAATCATTACATGTTCATGTAAATATTTCAGGGGAGGCAGAGGGATTTAAATGGGAAAACATCCAATAAAATCTATTTCTCTTTTTTCTGTGGCAGCTATAATTTTCAAAACCCTGCCAGAAGCTCACAAAGATCACAAAAAAGCACAATGACAGTACAGTCTGGTGGGTGTAGGTTCCTGAGTGAATTCCCAGCTCTCTGCTGCTACCGGCTTTTCTGCATGTCTGTTTCCTGGCTTTGGCTTTACCTGCTCCTCTGGTTATGGTGCAGGGAAGAAGTGACACATTATGACCTAAGCTGATCTGAAGTACACTGCAACCAAAGAAGGAGCTCCCAGTGTTGCCAACTCTTCTGCCATTTCCACCCTCGATCCCAGTCACTTCATCTGTCCCTCATCCTCCTTTGCATCACATCAAGTGCTTGTCCAATTTTGCAGTGGGTAGTCATTCATCAGAAAAAAGCCTGAGAAAAGCAACTGAAAACTTTCTGCTGAATTAGCAAGTTGAACAAATTAAAAGTCGGTGAGGACCAAAGCTGTAGCAAACGCTATGGGTAGAACCATGTGGTTAGCAGCAGACAGGAGGAGCAAGGGAGGACTCCTCTCTACAGCTCTTGATGAGCTCAGCTGTGATGTGTAACTGTACCTCCAGGCTGAGGCTCTAATGGCAGCCTAGAAGAACCAGCTACTGGCTACTTGGACCAGGGTTTTACTGGCTTAGTGTGGTGAAATTCAGGTTTGATCAATACCAGATCTGGCACAAGTGAATGGGATGAGACCATGCAGCAAAGAAAGCAGGAGAGTGGGACTATGCAGCCAGCAGGGAGATCAACCTTAATTCCTGTTAGGTGCTTACAAGAACTTCAGTTATTTTTCTGAGACAGGAACTTCTCATCTGCATTCCATGCAATACCACTTCAAACTCAGTGAGGCTATTAAGTGCAAATCACACTGGAAAAAATCCGATAGATAAAACAAGACAACGTCAAAGTGAACAAGCCACTTACTGTGTTTGCTGAACCGGCCATATTCTTAGTAAGGGATAGTATCAGATGCATCAGAGATTTTGCTTGCAAAAAAGCTCTGTGTTTGACAGACCTCCTACAGACATTCAAAATGACAGAGTCCAACATGAAGGGTTTTCATTTTGGAAGATCTATGAACACCAGAAAGAGACCACCATAAATCTTTTTTTTGTTTGTTTCCAGACTATTTTTTGTAAGACAAGTAGAAAAGATGTATCGACCTAAATATACTGCACTAGTGTAGCAATGTGTGGGACCTTGTTTCGCAGACTGATGCTCTTTCTGTGACAATTTCTAACCCTTTTTAAAGCTTAAATAAAAACTGACAGTTCTTTTCCTACCATATGTAGAGGTAATGAATCTATCAAGTCTTTTGAGGCAGCCAGCAATTATCCCTGACATTAGATACAACACACTCGCATTTACTCACACAAGCATAATTTTAACTATGGGCAAGAATAATTAAAACTTTGGAAGCTACTGCAAAGTAAGGACAGAACAGCTGGTGAAATGAAAGAGCACTGCAAATAGATTTTTAAAACTGCAAAGTGCTGAATTTCTCCTGATCGCCTTTGTGGCAGTTAAGGATGTCCATCAAAAGACGTTCAATGCGACAGTTTGGCCTAGTCCAGCAGCAAACGGTGAAAACATCTGCAGCCCACTAGCTCTTCACAGATCCAGTTCTCTCCAGGTCTGATGTAAAGCTGTTCTGAATATTTTGGTGCCACTTTGAAATCATTCTTCCTCAGTTATTCCCCTGACTGCTTGCTCCTCTTGTTCATAGTTTTACCAGTTCTGGCTAAAGAAGGGAATTATTTAATCACAGCCATGATACTCTAAAGAGTTTGGAAATTCTAATTCAAATCATAATAATAAAGGCACTGGGCTTGCCCACTCTTGTCTAATCTGTTTCCCGAGTCTGAAAAGTGTGAGACTCTACAGGCAGAAGGTCTCTTGTTTTCTTGTTCTCCAGTCGTCTTTGCACAGGGATGGCCAACAAACCCTTGAATGCCCTGTCTCTGCCACATAGGAATGCTGAGACATGTCAGATGTTTTTAATTATTCAGTGATGCTTGCAGAGAAAATTCACTGTCCCTGCTAGCTGGGCCAACTTTTGAGAGACAAGCCAAATTGATGTCCAGGATCACCTTGCTCTCAGGGACAAGCTGTCAAGTGCCCCTCCTCTCAGCAGTCTGCAGTACACTGTCTTGGGCAAGGCTAGATGCGTTCTTACTCTAAGAGAAGATGGAGATCCTAATACAAGATGGAGTGACAGTCTGATACAGATGTATGTTACTGTCATTCTTAGAAACTGGTAGTTTCAGGTCTATGCAAGTTACAGACAGACAGTGATTTCCACTACGCAAGCCAGTGAGAAGCTTCCTGTCTTTTTCTTTTCATCTTTACCTGGGCTATCAAGCCCTCAAGCCTACATCACGAGAGAAACTTGGACTGCTTTCGCCTCATTCCTTTCTGAGTAGACAGTTACTGCAGATAAGCAGAATATTATTTCCAGGTGGCTGCATATACTAGCCAGACTTGCTTAGTAAGTAGCATATAAACTGTTGTATAGGTCAGCAACTACCTGTGAGCAAACAGAAAGCTAAGAATAAAATGCAGCTATTGATGTGCCTGTTTCTGCTCACATCACCTCTAGTGTCCTTCAGCAGTGGTACAAGTCAAGCACTGGACCTCTTCTGCAGCAATGCTCAATCCGGCAATGAAGTGCTGTGTATGCATATAGGACAGTAAAGTCCATTTTCACTTCACTGCCCTCATCTCTGTACAGAAACATTATGCTGTTGGATATACAGGGTCTGTTGTACAGGACAGATACAGATCAGGAGCCTGGTACTGCAAATAGGGATTGGGAGAAAAAAAAATGAAAAAATGAATAAATAAATAGATAAAGTAACACAATGATATTTTCATGAGACAGCATGTCTACACTACAGCTGAGAAATATAGCTCTTTGAAAATTACTTTTAATTTCCTTCACCAGCTCCCTGGAACTCATGAATGCTAGAGACCCCTGAAGTCAGATTTTCCTGGCACTGAACATCAAGCCTGCTTGGGTTTTGCTCACTTTGGAAAATCCCTGTTGTCAGCACCATGGGAGTTTTTCAGGCTTGCTTGAAAAATATTGCTTTTAGTCTCAGCTCTACAAGATAGAGCCCACCCCCAAACCATTCCCCAGATATAATTATAAACCCACCATATGTTTGAAATAGACATGTGTAAATTAACATTGCCTCATAAGCTTACTAAGTCTTCAGAATAGCTATAGTTAAAATTTATTTTGATTACCTCTACAGCTTTCCATTGTGAGAGCACGATGAAAATTAACAAATTTGATGTATATTATGGAAGGTGCATGTTAACTTTTGTGCCTACCTGACACAGCAACTGGAGGGAGAAGCAGAACGGTAATTAACAAACTATCTGGATGTTATGGCAGTGTTAATTAGATACGGCAAAAGCTGATTTAGCTCCACAACAATTTTCACTGAGGTAGTCACTTCAAGCACTTCTTAAGGGGTCTTTCTGTCAATCATGAAAAGATTCCTGGTTTGCCTTTTTTTTTCCTAAACTGTCATAACGTACTTAAATAGTTGGCACACAAAAGAAAAAGATCAAACTATGCCTCATCTCATTTTCTGTGCAATCAAAACAAACTCAATACTTGACAAGTCAGGCATATTTAACTTGTGCAGAGTATGCCTTAGCGTAGCTGTATTTAACTGCAGAATGATTTAACACAGTAGGCCACAGGGCAAAACAAAATTTCAGTCACCGCTTCCACTCTATTCCTCAGAGATGATCTATGTAAAAACCAAAAGTTTTGAAGAAATCTACATATTTTCCACTGGAAGAGAAAAGGAGACAGATCTAAGAAAGCAAGACAGATTTCTGTGAGAGAATAAAATCGTCAGGCTTGTAGTCCTAATGCACCAAGCACGCAAGATATGTCATGTCCACAAATTGTCACACTTGTAGCTGGCATTTTAGAATGAATTAGGTGGGTGGGTGGTTAAATGACAACAAGTACTGTATATCTTTAGCCCTCAAGGAAGAGAGTACTTCAGATCGTCTTACATGTCTTTTTTTTCCTTCTTCTTTTAGGTAATAAATTTTTCCAGGAAAAGGTCAGGCCAGTGTGACAGAAAATCATTCTGATTTTAAGGCTGTTAGGAGTCATGCAAGTAACACATCCTGCTATATTCAGCCTGGCTGGATGTGTGCAGAAGCATGCACAACAAAACCAAAATCCCTGCAAAGAGAGTTTTATCAAAAATGCAAAAAAAATGGGGAGGAAAGAGAGACAACAGTACTTGCTTTTGAATGCAAAGCCTCCTATATCTCTGCTAACCTCATTTCTGCCATTTTTTCCAAATGAAAATTGGTATTTCTTTAGAGGATTTTGGAGCACGTTGGGCTAAATGCATTTTTGAACAGAGGTAAAGCTTTCAAAAAGCATGGAGGGCCCAACTGCGAGGTGACTTGAATCTCTTCCCTTAAAACGTGTTGACCAGAAGAGGTGAGCTAATGCAGAGGGGAGATAAGCAGTGGCAGGTTTAAAGCTTGTGATATCAGTGATCTAGCTCCAAGACACGTACAACAAATCTTCTTCGAAGACTTATTTCACTGCATTCTTTACCAAACAAGGAAATCTCCTCTAATCTGCAAGTAAAGGAAATGACAAATGCGAACAAAAAAAATGAGCTGGTTACAGACTATTCAACCTTAGATTATATTACTCTGAACTGTTAATTAAACTCTTTTTATAACTCTCTCCCGAGTCTGCCTGGGGCTATACCTTTAAATTACCTTTTAATGGGAAATTGATGTGAACAGCATGCAGCCACAAGACCAGGGAAATGTGTCCCCATTCTTTGGATGTCTGCTGTACACATCATCCATGGACATGAGGGGTCCATGTAGAACTGCTACCTCTATTCATGGCTGTGTGAAGAGCTAGCCAATTAATTGGCTGTCAGGAAAACGCATACAGCACTGTAACACTCAGATGGAAAATGAGAAAGAGCATACAAATCAGACAAAAGAATACAAGATAAGCAGGTCAACTATCACAAAAGTGTGAAAAGGAAAATCGCTACTGAAAATACATGAACACAGTGGCTCATATTTCCAATTCACTAGAGTTATACTGAGGTAAGCTTGGCCAACATGTTTATACAACGACATATATCACACTGTGATATATTCTGGAACATTTCCAAAAGCTTGATTTACACTTAAAAGATAACCTTTGGTAGCACATGTCAGATGAATGGTGTAAACGAGATTATTGATATGATAAACTGTTACAAAATGAAAAAATAGGGAAATAGCAATGGCTTTATTTATAATTTTAAGGGTTTTTCATTTTAAGAATGTAATGTTAAGAATTTGATGCGGTTTTGTTTCACTATTACAGCTGCCTCATTTTGGAAAAAAAAAAATTAAAAAAGGCCTGATACAGGCAGTACCTTTAGCATCTTAAAGCTCTTTTGTCAAAGACAACGTTTACCATTAGGTCTATGCTGAGAAAACCCAGACGAAATGCAAAGATAAGATGCAAGGTATGATTTTATATCTATAAAAAGGTGAACTGCAAACTGTGTCAAATAGGTCACTAATAGAATGAAATGAAATCAAGCCAAGTTCTGCCCTCATGTTGCATCATATTAAAATCAGCTTTCACACAGCGTACAAATGCGTTTGGGAAAGACTTGAACTGAGAACAACAGGACTGGCAGAGAACATTAAGCATTCTACAATTTCAAGAAAGTCAAAAGTCACCTTTTTTGAACAATAGAAAAGCTACATGAAGAAAGTAACTACATGATGTATAAATAATTGAGGTCTTGGTTGAACTTCAGCAGCAACACAAAAAGAGAAAAGCTATGATAGGACCTGAATTCATGACAAAATTACAGGTCAGGTCAGTGCCCCACTGCTCAGACATTCCCAGGACTGGGGAAACAAAAATAAAATAGCTCCAAGGAATAATTACTGAAGCATTCATTTTTTAAAATATGTTCAGCTACATGAAAGCCTCCTATTCTTACCTGATAATCTACTATATAGTATAAAAATCAAAAGCCAATGCATTTTTTCCAGAATTGCAGGGCAGACTTTACCCTTTACTAATAAAACAAAATGTATAAATCTAAAAATCTTGTTAAAGTTTGACTCTTACAGAAGTTGATGATTACACAGAAATTATAACAACTACATCAGTGCAGCATCATGCTGTGCACTTATGTTCTTAGTCATTTCTAAATGAACATCACAACTTTAACTAAGAAGCACATGCAGTAGAGCAGAAACAGCCATAAGATCACAAGCTTGAGCAACTTGATTCTGCAACAGCAATGGTTATAAGACAACACTAAGGATGGATTACACTAAAAAGTCTACCTCCTTAAACTTTTCTGAAATAGCACCCATATTTTCAGTTTGAATACACAGGGGCTGATCATCAGATAAAAAAGGAGGTAATTCAGCATTTCATCTTATCTTCTTTTTTTTCCTCCTTTAAGCAGAGCCAGCAGGAAGGGGAGTAATAATTTGCTATTCCAACAGGTTATCAGCTAATTGCTGTAGTCTTAGAGGGAAGAAGCAGCAAGGAGGGAACTGTAGGGATGGGCCACATCCTGCTGACTCAACACAGCTTCAAGAAAAATCCCTTTATTTGAAGCAGGAATGCAAATGCTCATGATGGATAAATTCCTTCCCGTTTCCTCGAAGAAAAGAAATGTGATGTTCGCATGCAAACGGCATCCTCATGAGTTATCATTTCCATACTGTATTTCAGGATGTTGACATGTTACCTGATCTTTAAAATTCTTGAATATGACACTGTTGAACCATATTTGCCACTGCCAACATTACACTGCAATTGCCAAGAAACGCCATTTCTCTTAAGAAAACCTCAGCAAAGGTAACCACATAGCACACAATAAAAAGTTAAGGGCCAAGTTCCCCTCCTAGGAACAATGTGCCCTTCTTGAGAAGGTCACTGAGAACCCAAAAACCACCATAAAATGTAGACTTAGTGAGCTAAGGGTTTAGCCTACCTAGTAATTTTGAATCAGATAAGTGGAACATTTTACCGCACAAAATCTCCAATGCACAGCTGGAAACAAAAGAGTAAGTGCACAGCATTTAAACTTCCAAGTGGTTAAAGGCATATGGAGACATCAAATAGGATGTAAACATATCTCCTCAGAATTTAAGAGAAGTAATCTACGAAGCATCCTTTTCATTGAGGGGTTATCTGTAGCGGAGTCTAGCTCTTGAATGACATGATTTTGCTGTTTACTGTCATACCCACTAACGCTGATAAAATGCCACCACAAGGAAAAAAGGAATCTTTACAGCAGGCAAATGGCTTTGCCAATGGCAATGCTGAGAAAGTAACTTTTAATAGACAATCAGTTATAATTGTAACAAGTTACTGGAATTCTTTTTTTCAACTCAGCTCTAGTTCCAGACAACTTTAAAATGTAATCAAACATAGTTAATTACTTTCAGTTACTTTTTCTTACACTGCGCATTGGTGCACATTGAAAAGCAAGACTGCTAACACACACAGATACTTCCTCACTC
Source organism: Psophia crepitans (assembly GCA_013399095.1). Lineage (NCBI taxonomy): Eukaryota > Metazoa > Chordata > Aves > Gruiformes > Psophiidae > Psophia > Psophia crepitans. Next base: position 174,777 of record VWZZ01007739.1, on the reverse strand, counting down.
CCTCCTCCTGGGAAAGAGGAAGATTCAAGGATCCAGGACAGAATCCAGGCTGCTGCTGGCTGCTATTTCAAATTGCACTGTATCACTCTTCCACTCAGCTGTATAAAAGCAAGCTACAGAATGAAAAATATTACTGATATTCCCAGGGCACCTGAGTAGAACATGCATTTTACTTGTATACGTTTTTCTTGGGTTTGAATGTTGATGTCCGCAGAGCTTTTACAACAGATTTCCCATTTGTTTTCCTTGTGTGGGGAAAGATTGGGGGAAGGAAAAGGAGAGAGAGGGGATACAGACTACCTATGGAAATAACAGAAATCCCCTCAAACTTAGAGCTCACAATTTTAGACAGCTTTTAGTCAGGACAAATACAAAGGACAAGAATACTCACTCATCATCATACTTGGGAGAAATTTCTTCAGAAACCCCTACCTAGTCTCTTCCCTCAAAAGCCTTTGCTGTCACATCTACCAGAGCTTGGTAATGGTGTAGGCAATGCACCACTGCAGCACTGTTCATAACCTTGGATTTTTTGTGGAACATTGCTACCAATATACATTGATTCATACATATTTTTTCCCTATGCATACTATTTCTAACAGATTTTGCTTTTAAGCACGATTTGCAGATACAAAAAAACCTCTGTAGAATGCATATTTTTAAAAATAACATTTAAAAATTTTAGAACATGCCCAGCATTGAGAGGCTGCCTTCAGAAAGGACTGTGTGCCGGGATGAATGCAGCCACAGACTAACAAACAAGGAGGATATGCATCCTCAGGCATCTCACATGGCACACAAATACACTCCATTTTCCCTCCTCCTCCTCCCTGATGCTAGCATAGATGCTCATAGCTTACACCCTCTTACCAAATAGTGTACATGGCTGTCTAAATAGTTCAGGGATTTCTTCTTTCTACACAGTCATGTTATATACTGGTTTAGAACACGTCATATAACTTTAGTCTGCTACCTTCAATAGCCATACTAACAACATCAGCTAACAAAATTATCAAAAAGGGAATGATGACCTGAATCCGAGATTAGTGTCCAGGTACTTTTTGAGTCTCTCATGTTCCACGTACGCAATTGTCTTGGTTTCAGCTGAGAGTTAATTTTCTTCACAGCAGCCAGTATGGGGCTGTGTTTTGGGTTTGTGCTGGAAGCAGCGCTGATAGTGCAGAGATGTTTTTGCTGTTGCTGAGCGATGCTCACACAGAGCCAAGGCCTTTGCTGCTTCTCGCACCGCCCCGCCGGCGGGATGGCTGGGGGTGTGCGGGGAGTTGGGAGGGGACAGACAGGGCAGCTGACCCCAACTGACCAAAGGGATATTCCATACCGTATGGCATCAGGCTCGGTTTATAAGGGGCTTGGGGAAGAGGGGGGGGGGCAGCGGCGTTCAGAGTGATGGCGTTTGTCTTCCCAAGTAACCATTACGCGTGACGGAGCCCTGCTGCCCTGGGGATGGCTGAACCCCTGCCTGCCGTGGGCAGTGGGGAATGAATGTGTTGCTTTGTTTGTGCAGACGGCTTTTGCTTCACTATTAAACTCTTGCAAACCCACGAGTTTTCTCACTTTCACTCTTCTGATTCTCTCCCCCTTTCCAATGAGGGGGACTGAGCGAGCGTCTGCGTGGTGCCCAGTTGCTGGCTGGGGTAAAACCAAGAGAGCAATGAACCCTCCTTGGGTTCAGAAATGCTCACAAGTACCAGAACTTTCCCAGATGATATTTAAATTGGAGGAACTGTTTCCTGACCTGATAGTCTATAAAAAACTTCACATTAATTAAAAGAATATATTTAGATTCACTTTCCCACAGGTTTTATCCCAGTGCATTATCTGACTGTTACACACAAGGGGAAAGATGTGGGAGGCATACAACACTGAAGGCTATCCTTGTTTCATATTACCCATTTTAAGATCAATACCTGAAGAACTCAAGCAAGCATGTACTGAAACATGGCAGAAAGCCCAACAAAGCTATTGCCATTACAAGGAAATAGTCTTAGGCACTAGAGGGAGCATCTGCCTTTACAGTCACTGAACAAAAGTTTCTATGTGCCTACAATGTATTCCATAAATATGCAAATATGTAAAAATTATTTTGCATATTATATATAAGGTACAAGTCCTACTTTTCCCACAAAAATCGAACAAAGGAAATGCCAATAATACTTAGCCATCATTTTAAATAAATGCACTATCTCGTCTAGTTAACCATAATTTTAAATTATTTTCTTGAAGTTCAGACTCTGAAAGTAAACTTTTTGTGCATTTAGATAAATAGCTTAATAGTGTTAGAATGCTATAGTTTGCATTGTTCAGGAAATGAAAGCAATGACATTTTATTTTAAGGACACAGCTTCAGACTTCTGCAACGCAGACATCCACAACTTGGCTAGCTGCCTAGACTCACCATGAGAAAAGGGCATTTCTGGGCTGTGATTCACCTGACCAGCTCTAGACATCTGTCAGAGGATGAACGTGTGAATCATTTTCTCCAAATGCCACTTCTATGAACTGCAGAGGTAGCTAATTCACATGTGGATGTGTACTCTACAGATGGCTAGGCCACAGGATCCCCACCCAAAAACATAAACAGAACACACTAAGCAAAAAGACGTGTGACAACATTAGTGAATATAAATTGGGAGGGGTCAGGGAGAGTGAGAGAGCATATAATATTCTGACTATCCTTGCTGAATTACCAACACTCATTTAAACAGTCATGAATTGTTTAAAATGGAAATGAGTTCTGTGTAGCACTGCTACTATGAAAGAGTCACAAAGCCTTAAGGAAGCAGAGTGGCAACAGAAAAGTATCATTCTGAGCAGAGGATTGTATCAGCTGGAATGCACCGGCACCATAAAGTCAATGTACATTTTCTAGTACAATAAAACTCTTTGTTCTTGCTACATGTAACAGATTCAGTTAAGAAAGTAAAAGGAAGAGAAAAAGAGCAGAAATCCCTTATTACAGCCTGTAAGAAACAAGAGAACCTAAATACCTACCAAGCTTGTGCACAGATCCATTTGAATCATTAACAATATTTTTTCCCTGAAAGTGATGGGAAACAAAGTATCTGCCACCTATATTTCTCTTTAATGCCTCAGCATTACTACGAATTCCCTTGCTGACTGGCAGGCATACATGCTCACTTCAAGATAGCCCTCAGCTCTCTGCCTGTCTGGATGCCAATACCTGAAACACTGTTGAGAATCATGGCTTAGTTTACCTTTTACAGTTTACTAGCCATGGGTTTAATATCGGGCATTGTGCTCCCAGACTGCATGCCAAGCCCTGAGACAGGAAATTCTATTTTCAGATTCATCAAATCGGTACTGTTGCAGTCAAGGATATTAAATTATGTAGTTTTAGTTTGTTGTGTGGTTTCTTACTTTTTTCTGCAATCATCAGCCACATAAGACAGGCTGCAAGTTTTGGGAAGAAATATTATCTCCACTTAGGTCCTCTGAGGAAAGGACAGGAATTGTGGTCCTGTAGAATTTTCATTAGAAAACTCCTTTCTTCTTCCTCTCAGCATGAAGGTCCTTGCCCATTTCTAGACAACAAGGACCATGCAGTACAAAGGCAAACCTGCAGTGGTATCTTCAGTTATCCTCTCAAGTTAGTAAAGTGATTTCCCCATATAACTTTTACTGAAACTGTGTAACATACCAGCAGCCTACAAAATCTTTACTTTCTAATACTACTAAGAACATTCCCAAAGCTAGAATATCTTGCAAACACACTATTTTGGACCACGCTAAAGCTGAATAGAAACTATTTTACCAAAAGGATTCTGAGCACCTGGAAATTTCAGATCTGTTTTAAAGAATTTCTCTTTGCACTTCAAACATTTTTGCAGCAAAGCCTCCACAAAATGAAATATAAGCACTTATCATTAATAATAATAAAAATATAGAAAAGTCACAAAAATAGAGCTTAAAAGGTAAAATTTTCAAGACTTCAAGGGTTTCAGAATATAAAAATATCTCTAGATATAACAAAATTTGCCCTGTAGTCCTATGGCTATCTCCTTTGGTGCTGCAGTAATAAGGCAGCTGAAGATTCCCACACCAGCACTGGGGTGTGCTAGTCACAAAGACTGTGCCTGAACTGCAGGGCACTCAACCTGAGTGTGTGTGGGTGCAGGGAAAAGATGGAAATAAAAATAAATAAATAAATAAAAAAAGGGGGTGCTAAAAGGAGTAGAAGGAATTACTGTGTGGTGTAGATTTGTCCCAGCATGAATCCGGGACATTACAATATTTGTAATTTAGAGATGAGCAGAGGAGAAGAAACAGGCTTTCATCTTTCTCACTTTCTCCATTCACCTTTAGCAGAAGCTTTAGCAGAAAGAGAAGTGTCCAGTTCCCTCAAGTTACGTACACCATATATTCCTCATCCTGCAAGAGGAAAAGCTGTTTTTCAGATGCTGTGTAAACCCAGATTCCCTTGACTGAAAATATGTATTCGGAGCAACTAAGACCCACAGTAATCCAAATCTTTGATTAGGTCCTGTGTATGTGGGAGAGATGCTGTTGGCCACTGAACTGGGCCCTGAGGCAGAGATGATCATGCTACAAGCACGAATCAACTAAGGAATCAGACAGCCCCAGTTTTTTCCTTGTGGAAGTGAAACAGAAAAGTTGCAGTGATCAGTAATATTATGCTATGAAGGCAGAACATTTCAAATCTAGGAAATGACTCCTTCCCGTTGCTATCTGCCTTACAAAGCAGACAACTCCTTCCCATAACAACTTCCTAGGGACTTGCATATTTTGTTCTCTGGTCATTTTTTGTCCAATCTGGGGCAATTGAATTCCTGCCATGTTTCAAAAGCAAAACCTTAGTAGCTATACAGCCACGCTTTTTATTTTTAATAATTTAACAGTGAAATCTGCTAAGACTGTATCTCTTCAAAAGAAGGTTACAGATACAGTTATTTTTTGGTGAGCTCTGAAAATTACACATTAGAGCCCTGTGAACCACTTTCTATACAAACTGTGGAATACTTGCTGCCTTAGAAGCAATCCATAAATATGTATTACTAGTTTATAAATATGTATTGTATCACAAATGAAGAAAACAACTGAACAGAAGACCTCATAATTGGTACGATTCTTTATTTAAAAATAAAAATAACATAATTCCACAGAGAATTACTTATCATGTAAGCATGGAGAGGTGATATAGCAAAACAGTTTCTAGTTCTCTGTACCTGGATGTAGCATTTGCAAATTTGGAGGGGATTTTTGTTTGGTTTTGGAGGAGTTTTGAGGGGGGTTGTTTGGTTTTGGGTTGGGTTTGTTTGTTTTTTCTTTACTTCTGTCATTTACAAACTGAGGCACTAGTGCAAGTAAAAAGGAGGTAGAATGAGCTGTCTGCATTGTTGGGAGAGGGAAGAAAGATAGAGCTGGTTTGTACCCATCCCCATGCCTACAATGCTTATACAAGTCCACAGCATCTCACATCTCAATTATTGTAAGGCTGGTAAATGCAACAGTGCTCAGTTGTGACTATTTCCTCCAGTATGCCATCCACATATTGCATCTTTCATTTTCTATTGCATTGAAAGAGGCAAATGTAGAAACATGACTAATTTTATGCAAGGTTTTCATATCAAGCAAGTTGATTGGCTATTTGAAGACTGGCTATATACTTTGAAATTCATAAATACAAGAAAAAACAATTTGTTGGTTTAACCTCCCTTAGAAAACTATCTATTTTGTCAAATCTATTCTGTCCATCTAAAATATTCCTAATTTAAAGAGATATCCACAGATCTGCCAGATGCTGGACACCCCTCAAAAAAAATGCTGGGCAGTCACTGGTGAAAGAATGCCCAGTCGCTCAGTTGACTGGGTGCCGACGTGAGGCGTCAGAAGAGACGTACACAGGTCCATTAGTTTAGACTGTTGAATCCTGGATGTTAAGTGAAAATACCAGGAACCTGAATCAACCGGACAGGAAAAAAGTCTGAAGCCAAAAGACTAGCCACCTAGAAAACGAAACTTATTAACATTCTGTTTTAGTGCAGAATTAGAAGTCATAAGAATGGACTATGTATGATTTTTAAAATAAAATTAAACAGTGATAATACCATAAATATGGCAATTCTTTCCTATTTTTAAAAATAAAGATAATAAATAAGGGTTATAATGAATGAAGGTGACTCAGTATTCACTGGGAATATTGCCCATACCTCAGTTTATCCATTAGACATTAACCAACTGTATGGAGCTCTATCAAAAGCGTGCTTAATAGATATTGAAGATGTCTAACCAATTTTTAGCAAATGGTTTCCCAAAGGTCAGTTTAAAACTAAGGCCCACTACGTAAGCACGGTACATATACAGGGATTTAATCCGAAGCACTTCCATGCCTAAGGACATGATCTTCAGACTCTTTACCTTGTGTTTTTGATACCATTTGTAAAGATATTTCTACCTCCACTCCCAGAGTTAAGCCTGAAGAATTTCAAACCCACCAGGCAAGATTTGAACAAATGTGATGCTGCAGCCTGATGATCCAGCTCAAAGTGAGCTGTTCTGGTCTGGAAAGAGAACTAGAAAAAAGGCCAATCATCTGAATTGCAGGAGAAGCTTTTGAGTTGTCCTAACATCCTTGTGCCCGAATCACCTCACCTCCATAAAGCTTTACGTAGGGAAGGTGGAATTTCAGAGACAGAAAGAGATCTCTAATACTTCCATAGCACCTACCACTCTCATTACTTTTCCACACATAAAATTAACCCAGACTAGGGAGCTCTTTAGAAAAGCGTGCCAAAGATCAGGTAGGCTACAGAGAAGGACCATCACCTAGACTGTCACAAAAAGTGACACAGCCACAGACTGTCACAGTATGTTCCACTTAAGACAAGACTGTAAAGGAAGTAGGTGGCTAGGGCTGAGTAGGACCCTGTCTTTCTACAGGACCATCTATAATTTTGTGGCAGAAGATGATCTGGGTCTTGCGCTCTATGTCTTCTATTTTCAGGAGAAAAATGTCACTGCCATCTGAGTATAACATATCACTGTTGTTTAATGTTCTGCAATTTAAATGAAAACAAAAGCAGGCTTTGCAATTCAGTAACTTGAGGTTCTGAATTAATGAAAGTGAGATGATGAGAGGGGAATATAAATGAAAGGGCTCAGTACTAGAACTCCCACAAATAAAGACCAAACATTTGTGAGAAACAATTTCCAAAAATGTCTGATTATTTCACTATTATCCTTCAGTAAGGACTAAAAATACAGTGCCATTTTCTAGCAATTCACTAATGTATATCTTTATTGAACCTAAGTGTTTTATTACAAAATGAAAAGATAATTTACTGGGAGTTTATGAGTAAGAAGTTATTTTACACTTTTTAATCTCCCTCCCACCCAAATACCATAAATGTCTCATTGTTCTCCTGAGAGCAAGTCTCTGGTGGAATATAAAGATGTGCTTACTGCAGCATTTTGAGACAGTTAATAGTTAATCATATGTAAAACTGTTAAAAACTAGGGGACCAAATAATTTTTAAACCTCCCTCATGCATTTTGCAATTGTACCGAGGGAGTCTGCCAGACTGATGAATAGTGGGTCAAAGTTTTGCAGAACACACAGCGTTTAGGTGACTGCATAGGTAAAAGAGTAACAGCAGCATGGAAATTACAAGGGGAAAAAAGGCTTCTAAAAAAATCTGCAGGAATGTAGATATGTTTAAGCATGTCCCTCAGGAAATGCAGATCTCAGGCTGGTAAGCAGAACCAAGGGTTCTAAATACCAAATGTTTGATCAGACTCAGAGAACACAAGAAGGACAAGTACGGTATGTTGTATTTAACATACCTCCTTACTGTCATATTGAAATGAGATGCAAGAGTTGTCTCCAGTGTTTCATGAGACTTAAGCCTTTCCTCCATTTCCTTTTTCCTGTTCATCTATCGGGACTGACTGCCCCTTCATTTTTGGATTCTTTGGATTCCCATTTGACTCCTGTTGTGGACTGATGTTCATACCACTCAAATATATGCAGTACAGTCTGCAGCTCTTACGTATTCTATCCCTATCAGAAAAAACCTAACTAAGTGAGTAGAATGGAAGACATTCTCTCACAGGAGCACATGTACTATGGTGACCAAAGGACTCGCTAATCATCACTAAAGAATGACCTCTATGTTCTCAACAAAGTCTCTGGAGTCCACTATGAAGGTTTTTTACCACTTCTCTCTTTTAAGCAATGGCTTTAGGGACTTACCTATTCATTCTCAGACTCAATCAGAAGGCAAGAGACAGACAACCTGGCATTAGCCATATCATGATATCATGAAAGCTTTTGCTTATCATATAATCTACTGTAGGGGAGGGAAATCCTTCAACAAACCCCAAACAACCCCCAAACTCGTCTTTCTACAATATGGTAGCAATCCTCAAAAGGTAGGAGAAGAAAAATGAGCCCAAAGTCCAAGCATGCGAGCTTCTTGAGTTGTCAAAATGATCAGGGTGCCAGAGACCAGAAACTACACTGCCCTTTTCTTTGCAAAAGAAAAATGCTGCAAAGCCCCACAGTTTGGACTCCATGCCTATTTCCACTGGAAGAAGCCAACAGAGGATGGGTTTTGTTGGTTTGCTTCTAGCACACCACAGTTAGCAGAGCAGCTCCATCAGCTCACTGCGAGCAACCTTTGATGACTTTGCTGCCTGCTGCTTTCAGACAAAAAGAATTGTAGGGTTTCAACAATGAAAAAAGCCTTTGAAAACCACACTGATTCCCCAACCGTATCAGGCAGTAAAAGATGATACCTCAGGCTCCTCCTGAAAGCACTTACACTGGTACACAATTTATTTCTAACTTGTTTTCTATGACTAACTTGTTGGAAACAAAATTCCAATATTTTAGTGCGAGTTACCTATAGAGACTGTGAACCACATTCACTGACTTGCCCAGGAAGGAACAAGGAACAAACAGCAGCCTAAAATCAAAACTAATTCACTTGGAGTTTTGGAAGTCCTGTCAATATTATAACATGAGGTTTTGAATTGAATAGCATGGCCATACACAAAGCCATACAAATGTATTTTTCTTTTTTTTTTTTGCATATTATACAATAACATTTAAAAATGCGTCACAAATAAACATCAAATTATTCTTCCTGAACATTCAGTATGTCTGATCATCTTTGCACAGTACCTAGCTATTAAGTGTGGAAAATCCCTTTTCTTGTTGTATAGCACTGAAAAAAACACCATTTGTTCTTTACTCTTCACATTTTGGGACTAAAAAGAAGGGAAAAAATATTTATAATAATATTCAGAACAGCATATTCAGAACTTTGGAAATGCAAAAGAGAACAGCTCTAAAACCTGACCACGTCACACAGAAGTGAAAAACATGTCTGTACTTACTACTCAGCTGGCAAAGAAGCTCCTTGTGTGAATGCCAAAGAAAATTAAATAATATTCATTTGGAAGCCATTCAGGGTTTAGTTTCACATGATTATAATGAATTAAATGCAGCCAGGATTCACAGCATCAAAGTACTCAATGAAAATAAAACATTGAGAAAACAGGCAAGTGAGCTTGATGATTTAAATATGAACAATTATATCACAGACCAAATAATTTTCAGTGACGCAGCCGGGGGGAAATAGGTAAACCCCCTACATTATGCATTTTGCCTTTTGGTATTTTTGCACCTACTGTAGAATGAACACCATTTGTTTGAAAATATATAATGTTTCGTTAAAAAGTGAAACAGACTTGATTGACAGAGAGGGACAGGGATTAAAATCCCCAAGGTTTACTAGCCTAAAGGCAGCCATGACAAACTGCTGCCAGTTGCCCAAAGCCTGCACAGCTACTCGAGCACACAATCCTCAAAATAGTCATATGTGGCTGAGGACAATCCCTGCTGTGCAGAGCTGAATTTCAAACTGGGCTCAAGAGAAGGGAAAACATCAACACAATCACACACCAGTCACTCACATCCTACATTCATTATCAGGTTTTTCAAAGGAATCCCCAAGACAGCTGTATTTCACAGAACTGAAGATTTAAAATAAAAGAAAAAGAAAACCAAAGCAATTCCCTCTACTCAAAACTGTATTTATGCTAGTTTATAAACGCACAATAAAACATATAAAATAAAACTGCTCAAGTAGATTTTTAAGACAAAATTACATTTTGGAAAGCGAAAAATAAATACTAAGGGTGTAGGTAACCAGAATAATATTACTACCAGGCAACTGAATGCCATCCAATATATAAGAATATAGAATTTGGCTAAGGATCTATGAGAACTTTACTTTCCAGGTAAACCTGCAAAAAGGTTTTGATTTGCTGTACAGAAAGCATAGCTACTCATCTTGCCATTTTCTCTGTGAAAATTCTATGCATCACTGCAAACAAATATAATGTATCAGCCATAGGACGTGATATGTTAATGTGCTCTAATTTCCATTACTTCAGCAGAACTGATATGTGAAGAAATTTAAAGTCTGTGCATTAGACAGATTAATAGAATCTAGCAAGGAATAAAATACACAATTAGAAAATTCTGTTAAATTAAGAAGAGAATTTGCAGAGAGGAAGGCACATTACATTCATGGTAATCTACTGATTCTTTTTTTTTTGTGTGTGTTTTCTGGTGTCAGACTGAAATTTTCTTTACTAGGGTACCCTGAAAAGGGTGGGAAAGGATTAATAAAGACTTTAGAAGGATTTATGCATATTTTGCCAATGTGGGTATAACATACTTCAAGAGAGCCAGTAGTAGTCAAAAGTACAGCAGCACTACCAGTAGTTCCTGCAGATACTAAGCAACCCAGAGAATATACCTATCTCATTGATACGTTACATGTATAGATTAGAAAGTTAAGTACAGCCTGGGAATTGCTGGTTGTTTTTGTTTTACTGTGAGACATCTGTAGCCCACATACATCACCGCACTGTCCTAGTGAAAACTCTTCTTCCACATTGCTCTTTTTCACTAGCAGGAAGTATTTAATAAAAAAATCCCTGAGATTAAACGGATCAGAGCAGTCAGTGAGACTGACTGCAGCCAGCAAAGTCATTGTCATTACCCCATTCTATGAATTGCCAATCACTCTCACAAAGGAAATGTGGCAACCAGCAAACCCTGGTTGTGTCAGGCACAGATGGGAAAGCTCCCTCCGTCTGCTAATTGACTGGGAAGAAAACTCATTAAATAGCGTTTTTCACCTGTCACAGTCCACAAGGAAACTCAGCAGCCCTCTCGGCTGCCCACCTGTTGGGGAAGGCATAGCTGATGCTACACTGCATTCTCTCCTGCTACTAAACAAATGCCCTGTTGCTCGACACAAAAGAGCAACAGATCATCCCTCTAATAATTAAGCTCCAGTAAACCACAATGTCATATGCACCATTAAGTTCTATCTCCACCACAAAAAAATAATTCTAACCCTTGATTTTCATAGGCAGTAAATAACAAATAAGCTAGAGGATGGCTTCTGTATTTTGTTAGGGCTTTCTTCCTTCTGTTTAAAGCACTGTCAGCACAACGAAGCTTTACGAAAAGACATTTTGATTAAAAAAATAAGAAAACTAATTGTTTTCACGTGACTTTTCCTTTTTCATAGAACAGGCCCATCACTATTAATTGCACTTATTAGAAAAGAATGTAAAAAATAATACTGAGAGATTGTATTTCTGGTTTGTGCTCTATCGTATTCATATGCTTAATTTAATGGCAGCATAATTTTGCAAAGTCCAAAGAACTGAGTGCATGTATGACGTAAATAGATGCTCGACCAGCAAGTCCTTAACTTCAGTGTTACACCAGTATAAAACAGAACAGGATTTGGCTTATGACATTTGCTGGAATAGTTAACATAGTTCCTAGGCACTTGTGCTACTTCACTGGGTTGTGAAATTTGTCAGTGGATTTACAGAGCTACATGCTTAAATACCGCACATATAAATTAATGTATGATTGCAATATTGGGTTCAGAGTGGATACTGACACTCTATAAGGGAAGAACCTACAACTGTAATGATGTATACTCACATATAGATAACATTAAGGGGGAAAAACCCCAAACAACCAACAGGCAAGCAGAGCTATAAATCTCACAAGAAATAATGCATATGCTTACTCAGAGTACAATTCAATCAGGAAGAATGTGCAGCTCTCATCAAGGCACCAGTGGAGAAAGGATAGTGAAGGGTTTTAGCAAAGAGTTTTGTGCAACCTCAGAAGCACACGCAAAATGGTTTTAAAGGGAGTTCCACCAGTTTTCTGTCAACCAGATAAGCAAAGTGGGAGAATGGGCGTAAATCAAATCTATAATCAAAATTTCTCATATTGCTACTTTTCTCCCACCTCAAAGAAAGCCCCACTAATGCTTATCTGTACTGCTGTATGTCATGGCTGCTTTCTCCTGTGCACAAACCTGTCCTCATACGTTAGGTGAAGAGGGTTGCAGGAAGAACAGAATTTTACTTCAAAGCAGTGCTGCTTTCAAGAGCTGCTTAACTATCAGTCTGGCTTAACTTTGAGATTTGTATGCCAACACTAAACCACGAGAGAATTTTCTCTCACAAGCACTGGAGATAGATACTTCAGGGTACTAACAATGAAATTGAAAAAACAATCAAGAAAAACAGTCCTGAAATAAACCCTACTGCAAGGAACAGTGCCAGGTAACACTGATTCTAGCAGGACTGGTCCTGATACCTCAGCCACTTTTCTAATTTAGCACTTTTCCTGAGTGGTGTTCTCCTTCTCCTTCCATTGTGTCTTTCCTTAATGCAACATGCTAACAAATATGAGTAAGATGACTTACTTTCTACCCTAGCCATGGATAAAGATCTCACTGTTGTAGACAACAGAATGAAGAACAAAATGATAGCCCTTCCTTTGAGCAAAATATTATCCATAGGGAAGGAAGGGAGATGGATTTGGAGAGACAGAAGTCCAATAAAACAAAAAGTGGGAGCAGTGTGGGTCAGGCTGACAGACACCTACAAGGTCTGTTTTCCACAGGCCTCTTGAGGAAGGACAGCTTAAAGGGGGGATGTGAAGGAGACTAATGAAGTAGTTCTGCAGATCTTCACAATGAGCTCCAGCCAAGATGAAGAGCTGTGTGCAAGAAACTGCAATGGGTGCTCATTTGAGAATCTCTTCAGTAAGCAACAGACAGAGATCATAGTCTGATGCAAGGGAGAAGATGATGTCCTCAGAGCAGTTCCATGCAAAACCTATCCAGCGCAAAACATTGCTGCCAAAATGGAACGGATCATAAATAAGAGTATCCATGTAGTAGAAAAGAAGGAGCAAATGCACAGACTCAAAGAGAAGCATAAACAATGCAACAGGCCAGCAAGAGGAAGTACCATGCAGCAACCTGGAATGAGGTAAGACGATCAAGCTTCATTTACAGAGGCAAAGAGAAGGATGAACTCTAAGTTTGTCCTCTTTTTTTCTGACAGCTCCAAGAACTGTTGAAAAAAATGATTAATTAAAAAAAAAGTAATATATGAAGAAACATTCTTAAAAATGTCATTTTCAGATTCACAATTTACTGTTTGCCCACAGGGTAGAAACCTAAGAATGACTAAGCTGCTTTCCCTCTTCTGAAGTTTTTTTCCAGGAGACATGATGGTAACAATCATCAGGTTAGACCAAATTTGCTGCATAAATTAAATTTGCTTATTTTTCTACTTTGTGTCCTACTTTAACTGACAATACTCCAAACAAAACTATTGTGTAAGTTCTTTGGTTTGGTTGGGCTTTGTAAAGATTACCACAATGTTTTAAAACATCTAAAAGAACGCAAACAAAAAACCATACTGTGAGAAGTTATCTGGTCACTGCCATCCTATTTGAAATGCTTTTTTTTGTTCCTTCCTTGCCTCAGATGGAGCGGCCCCATTATGTTTTCAGATGTCAGACATGGTTAGTGAACACAATGCTATCAAACTATAATGGACAAAGATATTTTTTTTCCATAATTTGTTTTGTTTGTATGAAGAACTGTGCCAAGCAAGGATCTGCTAAGTTATATCATTTCCTTCAACAAAACTAATTTACAAGCTAAATGAATCATGGGAAAGGCAAAGAAGATATCAACTATTCTATAACCACCCTGTTCCTTCCTGTATCTGTGCCTGGAAAAACCAAGCAACAGAAGCACAATAGATTATACTCAGATCTGGTGCAATGCCATCGAAGTCAAAGATGTTACGGCATGAATGAATTTGGCATAGTATCAATTCAATTTTAGCAACGTCGAAGCCAATCCTAGCATGTAAAGGTTTGCCAGTTACTTGACAATATGAAGATAACCTTCGTGTTAAAAGCACAATATGCTGCATCCATTCTAACTGGGAATTTGCAGGTAAGCAGGAGGCATACGGCACACTTAGAGCTAAGTTAATGCTACAGAACAACAGAATAAATGCTCTAATAAGTTCTATGAAGGATACAGTGACAGCAGCAACATACTGCCACAACCAAAAAAAAAATTCCAGTCTTGGTTGCTACATCCAGTACACAGACTTTAGGAACAGAGGGACAATGTCACAGCTATGACTGAAAAGTAATTTTTATCGTAAGTGTCTGTCAGTCATTTGCATACATTTTCTTAGGAAGGTCATCCTTTGGGATGAAATTTCTTATGCTTGATTTGTTCCCATGATTTCTGAGGGTATCCGTCATTCTTGCAAAACTGCAGAAACCACATATTCCCCTCCCACCNCAAAAAACCCTAAACACACAAAACATCCAAGCATAAAAATTCTCCATCATCAAATTAAGGATTTTACAGATGCTTTTCTCCTCCCACTTGAGTATCTCAAATGTATAATTATTTTAAAACTGAAATTTACCACCCATTTGATCTTCATTACAAAGACAAACCACATACCTAAAGCCTACATCATGCCTCTGATTTATTTTTTCTCCACAGCATCTCACTACTAAAATGCACATTGCTGCTAAAGTCAATGATTCTCCACAGCTTATGAGAAGGTGTGGGTAGAGGAGGTACAATCACTGTTGCAAAAAGAGAAGATGAGAGGTATGTAGGCCTGGATCAAAAGTTCTGCTGACTGACAAATAATGAGAGATGAAAGTCTTTTCACTTATTTTGGAATTACTTAAAGATTTTTGAAGTGCATTCTTGTGATGAGCAGCAATACGACTAGTTTTTTGGTTTCTTTTTTATGACAGCAAAGAATACACAGTTTCCCAGTCCCCCATCTACTGCTCACACATTTCCTTCTGCAGCATATTGAAATAAACTCCATCCCCACATAGACCATACCCACCGCTTCAATTCAGTTTCAGAACAATTACATGTCACCTGTCTCCAAAGCCATATAAATCTAAATGCCTATTTCAAGTATCTCAGAAAATCTTGTTCAAGTACTGCCATTATTTAATGTGTGTTCATAGCGCTGTAGTGGGGTGTAAAATTACACCCCGGATTGCGCTGCCAGAGCAGCGTCGCGTGGCAAACACCTTCTCTCTTGTCTGAACTGCAGCAATTTGACTTGTCACTGCTATCCACAGCTTAAAATCACACAATACATAGAAACTTCTGCACCACCTTTTAAAATTAAACTTTTACGTCCTTCTTGTTGAAAACTGATTTTAGATTCAGAATTTGTAGGCATAAAGACTATTATGGAAATCCATCAACCTTTGTGAAACCGTAAAGTAGTTTTAAAATTGAACTAACAGAGATGGATGAGGTACAACAAGAAAATGAAAGACAAAACCACAACTGATTTCAGAATATTGACACATAGTTAACAGCATTAAAAAAAAAGTCTTTCGTAACATAATAGGAACAAGCAGACCAGTGCTCTCACGTATCCGAATCAAGCACGCTCTCATTGACAACAGATGGGCCAAACAGAAGTTAATGGTCTATAGTACCATGTGTTGGGCTGGCGCTGGGAGGACTAAGACCTGCCAATGCCTCACTGACTTAGACACATCACTTTGCCACTTTGTGCCTCAAATTTGCGGTCTCCAAAATGAAGGCCAATGGCAGTAACCTTACTGAAGTGCTTTCAGATTTCCTCGGGACCAGCACTACAAATGCTAGGAGCTGGATGTTGCAATTAGCAGTATGTCACATGTTTTCAATCACATAAGCTTTACTGCTTCGGACTAAAATACAGCTTCATGCAGGAGTGTTTTGCAAATAAAACCACTCTGGTCCCTGTTAAGTTCCTAAAACACTTTTTTTTTTTCCTAAATTTGCAGTCAGTGTAGGTCACAAGCAAACAGGACACAGTCGTGCAGCCTCAGAAACAGTCTAAGAGGGAGGCTGACTCAGTTTGTATTCTTCTCCTCATGCTCCAGAAGAAAGCGTAGAGTCTGTATTGTTGCAGTATATGTTCACTAACGCTCCTCTGAGGCACTGCATTGAGGGGAGCACAGCACAAACTCATCTGAAAATATGCACTACATTATTCAGTTCCTCAGGTGGATGGCTGCTTTCCTTTTGTAGGTCTAGTTTCTATTCTTGTTTTCTTACCAGCAACTCAAATAAGCGACAGTCAGCCATAAAACAACATCTCTATCCCTTCCCCGTGAAAGCCATTCTCCATTTCTGAGGGTTGTTTGCACTGTCTCAAAAAACAGATCTAAGCCATGCAATGAGTGTATAACAAGGGCTGTAGTCCATCACTTTGCTTACTGACACCATAAAATTTAGTGATTGTACTTCAAGCAAAGGACCGAATCTAAAGATTGTACATTAAAAAAAAACAACAAACAAAAAAAACAGTAAGCAAACCTTGAGGAAGGGAAATAGAAGAACTAGAAGAAAAATACAGAACTGAGAAATAAACAGCAATTGTTATGGCTCCAGATATTTCTCAGGGACTGCCAAATTAAAAAAAAATACAAAAAATAAGATTTTAAATTTATTTCATAAATGTGAGAAAGTATACTATATTGCCAATTAAAAAAGGCTACAGCACAGTTAAAATAATAGTAAATACACTCCTTCAAGTCTCTGTTAAAACAATGTTTGAGCTACAACAGCATGATTCCAAACACTATTTGTCCAGAAACTTATCATGGGCACAGACATAAAGAAATGAAGTAAGGCAGACAGCCAACATTTACTGAAAAGAAATAAATAACAGTATCTAAAATGATGCCAAATATACACAATGATATAGCCATATATTTAGGGGAGAAAAATGAGCTAATCAATGCTTAAAAACAGTTTCAGCTAGAAATCTTGGTATTCAATTTTTACCAACATAACGTTTGCATAAGTGTACATGCAAAATAGTAGTAGTGAAAACATTATGATTTCTTCAACTTGTACAGTAACATGCAGTACCACCTTAATCATTCTCTAGGTATGTTGGCAGCAGGGCAACACAAGTGGGAGTTGCAATTGAATTTTCTTCTGTAAAGACCAAATCAGCTTTTAAAGGTTTAGAAAGGAAAAGTCCTAAAGCAGCTTATTATGTATGAACCATTTGTTCTTCTAACAGAAAAACAAAACAAATTTCCTTTTATTTAGAGGCCATGAAGAAACACAACCTATTAATTAAATTCATTGGTTAAAGGCTTCAAATACTCTCAAGTATTGCTTAATGGTGATTCTTGCTGCATTATGAGCAGTAAGTTCACTTTACTGAAATGAAGCACATACATATGCTGAGGTGGTAACAAGTGTACATATATTTTATCCCCACATACACACACACAGTAGTTACATATTCCTCACTAGATATTTTTCCCTCCAGAACATCACACAGAGTGAACGTGTACCTCTATGAACTCCCTTCCATATCCTTTTAGCACCATTTAGGTTACCAGAATGATGTGTTTTTCATATTCACTGTACTTATATTTAAGAAATTAGCATTATTTGACACTATACAGAACATCATCATGCAGTATATTAGGCATAAAGCCAGCACCTACCTACCTGCAGGTGACTGAAAACCACTAGCAAAATTATATTACCTTTAGTCTAAGATAATCATCCAGAGAAACAATTTTGACCCACTTAACTCATTGGTCCTAATCATCCTTACTGCTACATTCTTTCATATTAGACCAAACTGGAATGTTTAAGAGGTATTTCCTACAGTATAATGCCCTACTATGTAGACTTACTGCAATTAGCTCTAAAAACACAAAAGGTCTCATTGACTTCTGTTCAGGGGTAAGCACCTGCACTGCTCCATAGCGTTATTTACTGCACACCAACAGATGCAGATCCTTTCTGTAAGTTGCCATCGATCCAGGACAGACTCCCACCATTGTATCTGAGCAGCACTGTTATGCAAAAAACATGTAAAAAACCCCAAACGCAATAAATAATTGCAACAGAAACCTCTTTCTTGTTTTCAAACTGAAAAAAAAAAAAAACAACAAAACCATAATAGGTTTTGAAAAGAAGTCCTTCCAGACTTGCTTGGCTTTTGATGACAGATCAAATTATTTCACCTTCTTTCTTCACTCCCCTGCTCCCACTAAAAAGCAAGGAGGTGGTCTGCTTAAAATATAGCTACTTAAAACAGGCTATTGTTTCCTTCCCCTTCAAGACCACCCACATTTTCAATACTGAATCATCTTTGCACTAGACAGATTAGACTACTACCACAGCATTCTCTGCAGAGACCTGCTACTCTGCAATATATTTATCACTATTTACCACCATCACCGCATAAACAGAGCGTACTGTGCTGGCTAAATGCATACACATTGAGAAGAGACAGCAAAAGTTAGGAAAAAAAAATAAATGAAGTCCTAGGCATTTGGGGAGGGGAGAGCCATGACTAAGGCCCTCTGCTAAGCTCAGTAGATTATGGCTAAAAATAGGCTTTCTTTTAGAGACTGTATGTCAAGCCTTCTGTTCTCTTTAAAAATTTAGAATTTTGAGTCTTATATCTTCAAGCTGGGGCTTTAATTAAAATTTAAAAAGGAAATGGAAGTTATCACATAATAACCTAATGCCAAGCTTTAGCATTTCTGGGGTGAAAGAAAAAAAATCCCTAAAGGACATAACAGTTTGTCCTAGAGATTAGGGCAGCACATTGGGAATTCAAAAATACAGATTCTAATTATGGCTTTCTTGTTATCTGCTTGCACTCTCAGCTCCTGATACTTCAATTTCCCACCCAGAAGTTGGTATGTTGCTACTGATTTCCACTGCATTTTAAAATCCACAAATGAGAAGTAGAAGGTATGACAAGAACTATGCTGTTAGGAAAATGAAGTTGGGAATCGCACAAGGAATATGTACTGCTCAGGGGCAGGATTTATCTACCTCGTTTTGGCCAGCATTTGGGGGGGTGAGGCATTTCTCTTATCACAGGAAAAGCTAGAGACCATCTTTGGAGGTAGGCAAGAAAAGGCACAGTGTGGAGATCCTCAAGACTGGTGCTTGCCCAAACAGCTAGGTTTAGGTTGCTTGAAACTCATCCTAGGCAACAAAATAAAGCAAAGTTATATACATGAAAAACATGCCATGCATTTGTGCCTTGCTCATAGCACCACGCACCAGTGCTGTACTGTATTATATCACATTTAGCATAATCAATTTTTACTGTGATCAGCTGTACATATTCTTTCCTAATCATGAACTTGCCACACCACACATTACATAACTGGCACGGAAACTATCCCATAAATCACAGCAGCTGCTCAGCAGCAAAGTGGGGCAGGCAGAGGAATGCCTAAAAGGATGATTGAGAGAGGGCACTTCTTTCTGTTAGGATATGTATCAAGGAGCATGTGAAGACAAAGTTAGGCTTGAACTGAAGATATGTCATTTTTAAATCTAAATAACTAATACCACCACAGAGTTAGACTGGAAATAGTAAAAAGGAGGAAAGGTGTAATACTAGACTCCTGTCAGTAATGACATGAAGAGTCTATCTGGATGTGGCTTGTATTTTAAATACTGTATTAAGAAATGTGTTTTTCTAAAGCAGGGAAAAAAAAATCAGATAGAAAATTATTACTCTGTTGCTACTGATTTTTAATATGACACGTAAGCAAAATGCTGCACTTCAGATGTAGTTTTTCGTATTCTTATTTTCTTGTTCTGGCTCCCTGCAAATCTATGAGTCAGAATGTGCAGCTCCTCTTGGAAACAAGGCTGCGTGTTCTTCCTTTCCATTACAGGCAGCATGGATATGATAACATGGCAATGAAAGCTAGCTAAATGGGCGCGGGGGAGGGGAGGGTTTTCTGAGAAGCACACAGGGACAGGATGAGTGACACTGACAAGGGCTGTAATTCAGGAAATTCCAGTGAGGTATTAGGAAATCAGTTTTCACAATGAAACAGTTGAGTGCTGTGGCAGTGGCCCAGTCAGATTGTTGAATGCTCATCTTTGGAGATCACAGAATCACAGGTTGGTAGGGGTTGGAAGGGACCTCTAGAGATCGAGTCCAACCCCCCTGCCAAAGCAGGGGCCTACACTAGGCTGCACAGGTAGGCATCCAGACAGGTCTTGAATATCTCCAAAGAGAGAGACTCTACAACCTCTCTGGGCAGCCTGTTCCAATGCTCCATCACCCTCATCGTGAAGAAGTTCTCATGTTTGAATTGAGCTTCCTGTGTTCTAGTTTTTGACCATTGCCCCTCATTCTCTCACTACCCACCACCAAAAAGAGTTTCGCTTCATCCAATTGCCTCCCACAGTTTAGATATTTATAAACACTGATCAGATCCCCTCTCAGTCTTCTCTTCTTCAGGCTGAAGAGACCCAAGTCTCTCAGCCTTTCCTCATAGGGAAGATGCTCCACACCTTTTACCATCTTTGCTGCCCTTTGCTGGACTCTTTCCAGGAGATCTCTGTCTTTCTTGAGTTGGGGAACCCAGAACAGGACACAGTACTCCAGATGTAGTCTCACCAGGGCAGAGTAGAGGGGGAGGATCACCTCCCTCAACCTGCTGGCCACACTTTTTTTAATGCATTCCAGGATGCCATTGACCTTCTGAGCCACAAGGGCACACTGCTGGCTCATTGTCAACCTGTTATCCACCAGGACCTCTAGATCCTTCTCTGCAGAGCTCCTCTCCAGCAGGTCATCCCCTAACCTGTACTGATGCATGCAGTTATTTCTCCCCAGGTGCAGGACTCTACACCTGCTTTTGTTGGACCTCATCAGGTTCCTTTCTGCCCAGCTCTCCAGCCTGTCCAGGTCACACTGAATGGCAGCACAGCCTTCGGGTGTGTCTGGCACTCTACCCAGCTTTGTATCATCAGCAAACTTGCTGAGCATGGACTCTATCTCATCAGCTAGGTCATTGATGAAGATATTGAACAAGACCAGACCCAGCACCAACCCCTGGGAACACCACCAGCTACAGGCCTCCAGCTAGACTCTGCACCACTGATCACCACTCTCTGAGCTCTGCCAGTCAGCCAGTTCTCAAGTCACCGCACTGATACTCAAAAGTGGGTTGGGTGAGGCCCTGGGCAACCTGCTGTAGTTGGTTCTGCTTGGAGTGGAGGGCTAGACTTAGATCTCCAAAAGTCCCTTCCAATCTAAATTACTCTGATTCTAAACCACCTCGAAATATCTTTGCTTTTTAAATGGCTACTGTTTCTAAGCCATTTAAAATGGCTACAGTTAACAAGGAGGTACTGCTGTGTTTCCATCATGTAGATTTCTCCAGCAAGTGCATTTCTGCTTTTTAAGTGGGCAAATAACCCATGCTCCAAGACCTGGGAGCCTGCCTTGAACATCTTAAGCTTTTTCTTGCAGTCTTGGCACACTTCCTTTCCCCTCCATCCCTTTCCCCAGCTGTGACCTTTAACCAGCTTTCTGCCTATAAAATGATCAGTGGCATTAGTTCTTTGTAATAACTACATCACACTTTTGCCAAGTTGCAGTATTTAAAGAAGTTTGCCCTTGCCCACTTCCAGCCTGGGCTTTGAATCCCTCCACATGCAGAGAAGCAAAAAAAAAAAAAAGTTTGTTCTTCTGTAACTCAAGTTTAACTGCCCAGAAATGTTATTCATTTAGATGGGCTATTCCCAAAAATAGATGCCTCAAAATAGATTAGCATATAGCTAAAAAGGAGGTGGTTGATGAGCTTTCAATCACTCTCATGGCTACACAGGCCCATATTAACTCTCCAATAAAATTGTATACACATCCAGAATCTACAAGATTTCAAAACAACAGTATAGTTTCTGGGGTAGACAGTTGTTCCTCTTCTCCATTTTTGTATCAACATAGCTTCACAGAAATCACTCCAAATGTAACATGCCAAATGGGTATTTCACAGAGGTTGAAAATAATTTAAGTGAAAATGTTACTGCCATTTTTTGCCAAACCTCAATTTGCTCCTAACTTGATAATATGGAAAGAACAACCACCTCACAGGCATTTGACATTGACGAGTACATCAGATTAGGCTTTGGACAGAGTAATAAATTAGCCTTTGTCATCATCATGATTGTTATTATGCTGTATATTCATCAGATACTGATCTTTTGCACACATCAGTGCAGCAGGACTATCTGTAATGTTACAAATACCAAACCCAACTGCGTGAGCGAGGAGACACAAAAGGAGCAAAAGAGAAAACGGGTAGATATTTAAACTATGAGAAAATACTCGAGTAGGCTGTTGCTTTTAAAATATTTTATAACTAGAGAATATACAAATATTCATATATTTATGACATTGACTTTGTCAATTGAAGGTTAGCAGTTTTCTCATGTAATTCATAAGGATTTCTTCCTATGTCTAAGAAATATAGCCTTACCATATTCTTTTTTCTCCGCACAATTTCCAGTATGAAAAGCTAGCTCGATACAATATTAATGCTAGACCAAGGTGGAAGTGGTTTTGCTGTCACACAAAATTTCAATTTCTTTTTTTCTAACTATGAAAAAAAAGTAAAAAATTCAAACATGACCTCAAGCCAAAAGTAATCCTAACTAAATCTAAATGTTTTATTGTGATGGCTGCATTTTTTTTTTGTTTTACTATAAGTTATTATAGCTTTTAAAATAAACACCATAGAGTAAAGCAGAACTATTTCATTTAAACAGTGTTAAATTAGAATGTCACAACAATTGCAAAAGTCCATCAAAAACATTTCAAAGCAGGAAATTCCTGACCATTTCCTAGGAAGGCTGAAGCCAGGAAAATTCTGGTGTAGCCTGCTGCTTTGTCATGCACACAAAAGTCAGGCTAAGTATTTCAATTACAGAACTGCAGTAAAGAGATATCATTCCAAACTCAACTGTTTCAGAAACTGGAGTGAACTTTGAGATACATTTTCTAAACTATATTTTCATAAATAAACGGTCACCAGATCAGAAGAGTTTAAGTAAGGAATAAAAAAAAAAAAAAAAGAAACTGCCTGCATGTAGCTATAAGAATCAATATTACAGTATCTTATGCTTTGATTTTTAATTCATTGATTTTATTGGTGCAAAAAGTATTTGAAAAATGAATGAAAAGCTAATGAGGTTCTGTTTTATACCCTTGGTAGTGTGTCAATCTCGCACATTAAACCATTCACAGGCACCATGAAATACAACAGAAAGGGATGCTGTAGATCTGTGGCTCAGCATTGAATGAATTATTCTGTCCCCGGGCAACCACATTTAATCTTTAGATGTGCTACAGCTGGTCTCAAGATTTGCTGTTAATTCCTCAGATGTACAGGATTTAAAAGTGTTGCTATGTTTTAGAGAAAACTATCTGGGAAAAGTAAAGTCTTTGGCTCTTTGATCATCATGTTATTTGTGGACATGCTTAGCCCATGCTGCCTCCTCTATTCTGGTACAGACTTTTTGCAGTCATCAGATGGGGAAATGGCCTTGGCTAATGCTAATCATGAAGTTGAAGTATTTAGGTAGGCTGCAAATCCTGACTTATGATGGAAGTTTACTTGGACAGAGAATGCAACTTGATAATTACCTTCTCTGAGAAGAGGCACAGTCCCTGCGTGGTTGAGGTACCTGCTGCCTAGATCTCATTGCCAAATTTCCGGGCACTGTCCTTACAGTCCTGAGCAGGGAAAGGAGATGCCTCACAGGGCACCCTCAGAAACCAGTAACCTAGGGAGATGCTGAAGTTAGCCAACAGGAACCATAAATGGAAGTGGAAAACCTAATGATGCATCTTCAACCCAACTCCTGCCACAGCACAAGCATCTTGTGCCCATTTAAATAGCTTTGAATGTAGTCCACGAGTTAGATGCATAAACATTAAAAATCTAAACTCTTGTTTATTGTTTTTAGATGAGTCTTGCATCTTTTGCAGTGCAAAAAGCAATTTCAACTGAGGACTGTCCCTCAGCCCAGAGGAGTGTCATTTGCACTTTCCTGATGACTCTGGATCAGCACATTCCCAAATTCAAAAGAAAAATGATCTTCAATTTCGATTTTAAAACAGACATGGTAAGGCTGCCCCCCCCTCACGTTTTGGGGTGGGTTTTTTTTCCCCCCTTCTGCAGTCCCATTGTGACTTTTCAGTGTAGTAAAGTGACAGAAATAATCACGGGGATAGGGCAGACACCTTAATGCCTAGGCAGAAACAGAGTTTCCAGTTCCTAGAAAATTTTAATAATAAGAATCTGGGCACTAACTGACCTGAGACGTGTGTGTAGTTACGTATATCTTGAGAATGTACTTAGGCTTCTAAATTTCTTCCACTGTGTAGTTCGGACCCACTGTGGCTTGTGCCTCAGTATTTCATTGGAATGCATGAAAATGGAAATGGGAGCAGCAAAACAGCAGAAAACAGTTCGTCAGTGAACACTTTGCAAGTATGTAGAGTGCAAGATCCTCCAAAATGTCCAAGACTGATGTAGGACATTTTCTATCACATCATGTCCCAGAATCTTTTGCGTATTTACAGTGTTCAGCATCATGTATGATTCAGTGGTTCCCAAACACAAAAGCTTTTGCTTGCAGCCTGACAGTCTTGAAAGGCTGGGAAATTGAGGTCCAGGGTTGCACAACTTTCAAAGGTCCTGCAGCAGAACTGGAGGGCCATTCACAGCTTAATAACAATCATAGGATCACAGAATCATTAAGGTTGGAAGAGACCTCAAGGATCATCTAGCCCAACCATCCCCCTACCACCTATATTATCTACTAAACCATGTCCTTAAGTACCACATCCAACCTTTCCTTAAACACCCCTAGGGATGGTGACTCCACCACCTCCCTGGGCAACCCGTTCCAATGCCTAACCACTCCTTCCGAGAAGAAACTTCTCCCAATTTCCAACCTGAACCTCCCGTGAAGCAACTTCCAGCCATTCCCCCTTGTCCTGTCACTAGTTATCTGCGAGAAGAGGCCAACTCCTTTCAGGTAGTTGTAAAGAGCAGTAAGATCTCCCCTGAGCCTCCTCTTCTCCAGACTAAACAACCTCAGTTCCCTCTGCCGCTCCTCATAAGACTTATGCTCCAGACCTTTCACTAGCTTTGTTGCCCTTCTCTGGACACGCTCCAGGGTCTCAATGTCTTTCTTGTAGCGAGGGGCTCAAAACTGGACACAGTACTCAATCCTCAGGTGATATCTAATGCAATAGGTGATTTTACAAAATCCATAATGTCTTACTTATGAAATACTTAAGAGTTTTATTATAACCAGAACAACAGCAAACAGCTTTTTAAGAAACTTCATGTTCTGGAGGAAACTGCATTCTTCATACTTGACAGATTTCTGGCATTAGTTTTCATTTGCTTTACTTTGTCAATGAAGTCGCTATTTTGTAGGCATCATTCAGTGCTAATTGGACTAGTTGAGAAATCAACTTTAGATATCTCCAGCTACTAGTCATGAGCTTCAGTCCCATGCAGTTTTACAGCAGAACAAGAGCAGCATCAACGGATACAGGAGTTTACTGCAACAGAAACACATCACAGGGGCATTCACAGAGACTAATATGCCATGCTCCTACATTTTCCCAGCAAGTTATTCCCTTATTAAAAACAACTTAACAAAACCAAGCCAACCATCTATTCCATATTTCTGAAACTGACTTTTTTTTTTACTAGGTCATGTTTTGGGGAGCTCTTTCCCCTCATTTAACTACAGTGAGGATGAAATAGGTAGTTTATACTGCTGAACAGCAATTTCAACAGAATTGCTAGTTCATGTAAATTACCTACCCCCTGTGGCATGTTTACTAACCAATCAAAATATTTTCTTCAGACAAAGCACTGCAATAAATTTAAATGAAAATAAGGACAACCACAACACAAGACACATAAGAGATTTGTGCACAGCATGTGAAGTATCTTATAAGTAAGAAAATTATGTTCATGCTTTACAGTGCAGAATTTTCAGAATAATATAGCGTATTTATCATTTGCTGCAGAACAGTTATTTCCAACAACTTAATGAAAAAACTCTAGTTATAAATTGCTATTGGACACACTGGGAATAAAAAAATTAATCTGAGCAAAGCATTTGAAAAACCATGCATATTCTATCAGAGCAGATCTTTTATCACAGTCTTTACTATAAAGAATACTTACTGAAACATACATTACAACCCTAATAGAAAATTCAGTCTGATGATTTCTGAGGTCCACCACAAGCACAGATGGAGTATAACACAGGTCTCATCAAAATTTATAAGACAAGGTGCAAATACCAGCTGAACAGAAAGGATTTATGAATATCCTGCAAAATAAGTTCATATAGCTTCAGCAGACCACTGCTAAAGACCCTCATTGCTGGTATAGTTAGAAAGTCTTTCTCTTGGTTTTCTTCTACTTACTGAAGAAATGCCACACCTAGAACATCATACGAAATCCTGCCTTTGAAAAATGACATCTACTCCAACACAGGGTAGAAAGTATTGCATAAAATACCTCTGCATCTTCTTTTAAGGGGTACAGTCCTTTGGGCTGCTTTGGTATGTAAATTGACAGTCCCAGCATCTTTCTGTATAGCTTTTCACTTTGGCTTAATTACTATGTCATATATGTAAGTATAAATATATATGCATGTACATCTACACACACATATATGCAAACAAAACAACCTGTGCTGACATCTTGTATGAAAATGCAGTACAGTTTCACCCCTCTTCAAATTCAGTTCTCCCAGTACCGTGGCCGTTGGCGGAACTGCCCTGCTGCCACAGCGCCAGGCTGCCTCCTTCAGACTTCTCGGCACAGGATCCTCTAACGCATGCAGCCGAAGTAGACAATTGCCTACAGACAATTTTTGTCAATTGACAGTCCTGTCCCTGCTGCCTGCTTTCCCGTGCCAGATCTCTGAGGAACCAGAGGGCTGAGGGGTGACGCCAAGGAAAGCCGTGAGGCATGGTGGTAGAAAGAGCCAGCCTTGCCCTCCCGGGCAGCCGGCCTGCGCCAGCTCCTTTGTCTCTCTCTGCCTCTCCAGCACTGCCCCCCACCTCTAGAGGAAAAAGAGGTTCAGTTTTGCCTGGAGAGCTGATCCAGTTAGACCAGGAGACCTGTGGTCTTTGCAGGCCCTACGTCAGGGCCTCCCACCTCACAGGTGCTGGGCACAGCTGGGTCCATCCTGCTGGGCCTCCAGCCATCCGTGACAAGTGACCAAAGCCATCTTAAAACACAAGTAGCATTCACGCTGCCTCTAGAAAGAAAGACATTTCTATCTGTAACTGTTTACAATTCGAAGATTAACTTCAAGGAAAGGTCTCAGACAAATCCAGCTAGCATCCTAGCTTAATTCTCTGCTTTCCCTCAAAGAGAGTCACACTCTCTCCTAAACCAGCCCCTTCCCTCAGCTCTCCACTGCATTGCTACCCGTCCCTGTCCTGCTGCTCTCCACCCATAGCTCTCAGACATTTGTACAGAAGCAGTTTCCTTTCTGATACTCATTTTTATTACTACTTATTTTTCCTCCAACAGGTCCTGACCAAAATGAAGCTGCGTATTGAAATGGTAAACATATCAATGCTATACCAATATACTTGTTATGCAACCCAGGCTCACCAAAGAGCAGTTTAAACTCATCACTGCTGTCTCATATCTGTGCTATGAAAGTGAGTACATCACAAGAGAGTAAATTGCCTCAAGTGCTTGACAGGCAAGAGACAGAAGCTGACTGGCCCAACAGTTCCCAGATGCCTCTATTACTCGTCCAGCCAGAGCGCACAGAATCACAGAACCTTTAAGGCTGGAAAAGACCTCTAAGATCATCAAGTCCAACCATCAACCCAACACTACCATGTCTACTAAACCATGTCCCAAAGTGCCACATCTACACAGTTTTTGAACACCTCAAGGAACAGTGACTTCATCTCTCTGGGCAGCCTGTTCCAATGCCTATCCGCTCTTTCAGTGAAGAATTTTTTCCTAAAAACCAATCTAACCCTCCCCTGGAGCAATTTGAGGCCATTTCCTCTTGTCACACAGAATCACACAGAATCATAGAGGTTGGAAGGGACCTTGAAAGATCACCTAGTCCAACCTCCCTGCCAAGGCAGGACCACCTAGAGCACATCACTCAAACGTGTCCCATTGGGTTTTGAATGTCTCCATAGAAGGAGACTCCACAACCTCTCTGGGCAGCCTGTTCCAGTGCTCTGTCACCCTCACGGTGAAAAAGTTTTCGTTATATTAACCCGGAACCTCCTATGCTCCAGCTTGCACCCACTGCCCCTTGTCCTATCGCTTAGTGAGGCCGAGAAGAGCCTGGCTCCATCTTCCTGACACCCACCCTTAACATATTTATAAACATTGATGAGGTCACCCCTCAGCCTCCTCTTCTCCAAGCTAAAGAGACCCAGCTCCCTCAGCCTTTCCTCATAAGGGAGATGTTCCACTCCCTTGATCATCTTAGTGGCTCTGCGCTGGACTCTCTCTAGCAGTTCCCTGTCCTTCTTGAGCTGAGGGGCCCAGAACTGGACGCCATACTCCAGATGCAGCCTCACCAAAGCAGAATAGAGGGGGAGGAGGACCTCCCTCGACCTACTGAGCACACCCCCCTTCTAATACACCCCAGGATGCCACTGGCCTTCCTGGTCACCAGGGCACATTGCTGGCTCATGGTCATCCCTCCGTCCACCAGGACCCCCAGGTCCCTTTCTCCTACGCTGCTCTCCAGCAGCTCAGTCCCCAACCTATACCGGCACATGGGATTCTTCTTTCCCAGATGCAAGTGTGGGAATTCCCAGTGTCCTATCGCTTGTTACTTGGGAGAAGAGACCAACACCCACCTGGGTAAAACCTCCTTTCAGGTAGTTGTAGAGAGCGATAAGGTCTCCCCTCAGCCTCCTGTTCTCCATATTAAACCACCCCAGCATGTTTGTCCACCCAGTTGCTCTACTTCTTGTCCAGAAAAGACAAAACATTTGAGATTTTGAAATACAGGGGACATCACAGAACTAGCGGGGAAGACACAGAGGTAAATAAGAGGCATGTGCAGCTGGGAGTAACGTGAAGAGGGAAAAGGGAGAGGCCATACACACATGGAAATGTGCAATGGTCTGTCATGGTCCATCCACTAACCTGATCTGTGACATTCTGCTTTAGGAAAATGGAAAAACCTAGTAGCATGAAACTGAAGAGACTGAAATTTTAAGTCTTTTTGTTGTGTGCAACCACAAGAAGAATAAGAACAGCTAGAATATAAAAGTAAAATAGCATTTGCATAGAGAAGTTAGAATCGGAGTCCCATCTCACACTACAAGAACAAGGAGTTGTACAATGAGACTGAAGGCAGAATAATTCAGAAACAAAAAAGTGATCAGTATTTTTACAAAAAAAAATTCAAAATAAGAGCAAGGATATATCTGAAGTTGTGACAGCCATATATAACTTGCACAGCTGTCAAGGATACTCAGATTTTGTGAAACCAACACAACGTTTTGAAAGGCTAAAGTCTCATGTTTTATTGTTTTAAACCTGTCTTTAAATATCTGTAATCATGATGAAAACAGTTGTGAAGAAGAAATGATCTGCCTACTGTGCCATTTTTACAACTTTAGTTATCTGATGCTGTCAAATGCACTGTCAGAGCCAGGACATCAGCCAAGACAGCACTGGGAACTGGTATTCCCACAAACAAAGGGCTCATGCTTCATCACTGAGGTTTCCCATAGCCATGGTTCTGCAAACTCAGTGATTCTCAAATAAATCAGGGTTCACAGACCAAAGGAGAAACTGGAAAAAAGACTGTAATGCTGGCACTGGATTCACAAACACCAGAAAAATCAGAAACCACTGATCTGCATGCTGCACTTCATTAAGTATGCTGGATTTTGGTTAAAAGTTTAAACATGAAATTATGGTATACAGAACAGAAATTATATGTTTGTGAAAAAGAAAAAAAACATAAAACTTATGTTTTTAATTTACTCTTTTTTTTTCCTCAACTGGGGAAGATTTAAAAAAAAAATTGCATACAACATCTTTGGCTTAAAAAACTATTACAACATCACAACAGCTTTAGCTATTCAGCTAAAACAAGAGTTGTATCATCCAAAGTGAAAAATCAAGCCCAGAGCTGAACTGAAGAATTCTGCCTTGGAATGGTAAGGAAAAACAAAAAAACCCACAACATTATTCCTGTCAGGTCCTAAGGTTTTTGGTTTTTAATATTATTATTTTGCATGGAAACTTATAATTGCCCCAAGCTTCTTGTAAAGACTGCAATTTGAGTATTAAGTCCAACTACAGATACAAGAAGAAACCATTTCAGTTGAGAAAGTTAACGAAAGATAAGCTCTGTCCTTTCTGTATTATCAATAGTTCAATGTTTTTACTGAATCTTGGCTGAAACCTGCTCCCCTCCACAGAGACAAACTTGAGTCTGGATATCCTGAACCCCAACTAGCTAGCACAGATGGCAATGTGGCTTAGAGCCCAGGATCTAGTTTAAAACAAGTTAGCACTTGCCCATTTTGTAGAGAATACAAATGAAATAACACTGAGAATCCTCCAGTGTCCCCCCCTGCAGTCCCTGCTTCCCCATAAAAAAGGCCAAATTTCCACATCCGGCTTGAATAACCTTAGGGCATCTCAGCACTGTGGGACATACTTGCAGACATGTCCACACTGCTCATCAACCAGTACAACAGCTACATTTAAAGAAAGAGATAAGCTAAAGCTTAAGGTTACAGGTGTGGATTTACAGTACCTGAAATCTGCGTTTCCCAGTCTCCATCACCTTGGATGAACCAGTTTGGCTATCTGTATATGAAAGTGTTCCTGATTAACTCCATGCATAGGCACCCCTATTGCTATGGTCTGGATGTGGAGCTGATCAGACACAGCTGTTACACTCTAAATTCACACTCTGCTATAATGAGAAACATTTGGAAAGGGAGCTAAGGCTGAATTTTCAGAAGCATCGAGGCCTCAGGTGGCTGACAACTGGAATACAACTGAGATAAGTCAGCAGGAGATCCACAGCTCTGAAAATTGTGGTAGGTGGCCAGCTGTATCTGTGGACATGGAAGTGGACTGGCTGGTCAGTAAGTAGAGATCCTGCACAATCTTTCCCATCTCACATGGGCAAGACGTCCTGCAGCACGGAGTGGTGGGAAAGCAGCAATGCTTGTCCACATTAGAAAATCCATGCCTGCCTAGAGGCTCTCCAAAATGGGCAGCTATATTCCCATATAGATCCATTCCTCATCTGTGGAGCCCTGCAGTGCTTGCAGTGTTCAGCTTTACCAAAGAAATAGAAGTAAGGTGGATTCAAGCAGTATCTTTTCACTTTTTCCTTTCCTTTTACTGGTATTTAAAATTGTGCATGTTCCTATTTCAAATCCACCAGTGGCTTTTGAGGGGTAAATACAGAAAAACCTGACCACTTACAGCACTACACTGACTTTAAGAAGAGAATGAAATCATACAAACTATAAATTTAATAGCAAATGTAAACCAAAGCAAATGTATAAATCTCAATAATTTGTATTGTTTAATATGCTTATTAAAATTAATCATATACAGTGGCTTCTAGTTTTCATACCAGTATTTATAAATTACTTTTCACCTTCCATTCCCTTACTATGTTTTAATCTCTAGTTAAGTACAGCATCTCATAACCTTCAATAAACTTTTCCTTCCAGATATCTGGCAGGCAGGGGAGTGCTATTCTCCCATGCTTCATAAATATGGTGCCTGGAAAGTCATTATTAAAACCATTTTTGTGAATGCTCAAGTTCTAATTCATGACTTCTCTGAAACTATGTAATGAAACCAAGATGTCAGATAGTCAAGAAAGTTCTTCCAATGGGCATGAGCAACAGATCTTTCACAACCTGTTAGAAGATGTGCCAAGACTAGTTCCTTTCCTGTGTAATAGAAGCCACAGGAATCAAAGTTTCTGATCAAAGTCCAACACCTCAGCAGTGCCAAAAGCTGACAAGCCCTTTTTCCCTTCTTTCCTGAAAACAGCTCTGTAATCACACTGGAGTTTAATAGGATAACTATCTCTTGGACTCAGACTGAACTTGGTTGTATTAAACTATGATTAAACCATATGACGGTTGCTACATATAGCATTACTTCATATATTTATTTTTAAAGTGTGCTGAGATTCTTATGCAATCTACTACCACAGTCCAGGGTTAGGGGTTTTTTTTCTTTTTGGTTGGGTTTGTTGGTTTTTTTAATACATTTTTACTCTGTCAGGGACATTGTACTAAGCTAAAACAAAACATGCAAGCAGTAAAGTGACAATTGTTTTGTATTTGCTGAATACCAGTCCAGAATATATACACTAGATTTAATGAAGCTATTCAGTTTTGACCAGCGTATCTATGAAAAGATTTTAACGCTTGGAAACACATTCTCCTCAACATTTTTTCACACTGTGGAGCAGTGCAGAATAACTGCTCCTAATCTTTTCGTAGCCACAGTTCTTGTGAAATTGTCACAGCTACCAAATTCCCGCATCAAGATTTAGGGACTGAAATAACAAACTGACCATGCAGAAAACCAGTACAAGTCTGGCAAAGTTTATCTGCTCACATTTTGCATTGCAGCTCACAGACAGTTTATTTCCAGCTCACCAGTGTGGCACACCCCACTGATAGGGGATGTTACCTGAGGCCACATGAAGTTGTCTTTAAAATGTGAAAGTGGTGTAAAGCTGACTAAGAACCAGCCTTAATAGTGTCTCATGTAGACAAAAGAAATGAGATTAAACTATAATATTCCAAACAGCCATTTGACACTCAAGGGATGGGGAGGAGGAAGGACATCGAGATCTCTGCGTGGCTTTCCACAGCTATGCTGATGCAGTGCTTCCTGCAGAGTGGAGGCACAACCACATGCACACACTGAGCAGCTCAAGCCTTCACCAAGGAACTCATGTGGACAAGTGCCACTCCAGCCAGCCAGCATCAGCAACACAGCTCATTTTCTGAAGTAATTACATACCACTGAGATCCTTTGAAAACTAAAGGCTTCTGTCAGTTGTTCTCATACAAACTGGTAAAACTGCTTACCAACTGCTTACCAGTTTTGGATGTATAGCTCACCTTTAGATGTTATTTAATTAAACGTACTGGAGGAAGTAGTAGTTCAACAGTAACACACAGCAGTCTGGACTTCTGAATTTCTTATCTCTTTGTATTACTGATTTAGTGTACAGCCCTAGCACAGCCCAGAACTGTCTGGTGCTTCAGTTATCAGGAGAAAAAGTAAACCACTGTCTGAAGTGTAATGTTTAATTAATATTTGCAGAATACCTTGACAGCCTCCTTGAAAGATTCCCTGGAACTGTGGATTCCAGGACAGTTAAGTTTGAGTTTCTGATCATTGCTAGGAAAGTGTACTGTGTGTCTTGTGTTTCATTCTGGAATTAACTGTAAACATGTTCCAAAGTGAAGAGTCACAAGCTTCAACCTTAGAGCTTGAGCTCAGCTCCCTGAGTGTGCCCAGCCACAGCAGTTATCCTGGTGGGAAGGGGAGAAGTATCCTCTGATACAAAAGGGTCTAGTAGTCCTCTAAAGGAAGGACAGTGATCATAACGTGTAGCCTACGATGAAAAGTCAGAAAGACTTTAGTACACAGAGAAATGCTCTTTTCCTCAGGGGGTAAAGAAACAGTTCCAGTTCTTCTGTTTGAGTCAAATCACTGTTAAATGTGTGCGCCAATGACCTAATTCTGTTTTCTAAAGATGTATTACTTACGCAAGAGAGACCATAACAACCTCTTCACAACTATTCCCAGTCAATTGCGGAGTTACATATTTGCAATACGTACTGTGCATAGTGAAACTTAACAGTAAGAAAATATGCAGAACTCAATTTAGCAGAAGGATTATAACAAGTTAATAGAGCCTCAGTTACTTAAATTCAGTAAAAACAAATGTAAGATTTCATGCCACACATTTATGGAAATCTTAGCACCTACAGAGAAATGAGTTACTTTCCCGAGGCACTCATATTTTCAAATTTAAGATGTTATGGAAGCATAAAAATACCATCAATAAATGATAACATAAACCTCTAATTTAGTGTTATTTGTCTTTTAAACCTAGCAGATGGGGAGAGCACCTATTTTTTCCTCACAGCTCTCTCCACTCAATAGTTACTTATACGCCCACAATATTCTTCAGCTAAATAGGATCTAACAATTTATAGAGGAATCATCACAGTTAATATTTAGACAGAGTTTCTATAGGAAACTTAATTGTCACTGTATGCTTGGACTTGTACTAAGAACAGTTCTTATGAGTAATGTTTTGTGTTGATTCAGCTGCAAAATGCTGACATAAAGCCTTACAACTTGCTACACTGGCTAAATTCTCAGCAAGGAGTAAATCACACCAAGGTGTAATAGGTTTGGCTATGACATACCATTCTCTCAAACTGTAATTTTGTGGCAGGTCTAGTAAAACTATCATTGCAACCTAACTGAGAGATAACCGGACTTCTTATGCCTGACTACACCTACCCATGAGTTGCTTCTTACGGGCGCGAATGATGGGAGCATGCACCAGATTCCAGCAGGCAGATTCCTCTGCACCTAGTGATATTTAGGTCTGTTTGGAGCAGTTCCAGTCAGTCCAGGGCTTCCAGCGTGGGGTTGACACGTGCAACCTCCCAGCAGCCATCGTGTGAAAAAATGCCGTGGGCTTGGGCGCAAGTGGAACCAGCTTGGTGTCAGAGCATGGTTCGTTTTTTCCTACCCATTATTGGCCTGATACTCTTCCCAGTCAAGTTCGCAAGTTTTTCCTACTGATTTCAGTGAGAGGAAAATTTTAATCCCAAAATACTCTCATTATTTTAAAAAACCTTCACATAAAGGTAAAGCACTCAAGTGTTATAAAACTGGAAAAAAGTATTTCCCTCTAAGTGTAGAACCTTTATAATAACAGAAACAATTTGACAAAAGCCCAGTGCTCTGAAAGTTACCATTTACAATGAAAAAGCTAATGTGCATTGCAAACCTGGATGGATTTTATTCTATACGTTATATCTAAAGCATAGCTGGCTCAATCCAATCAGCCAGGAAAACGTCTGTGCTCTGCTGTTCTGCCAACAGTTACTGTACAGCTTGAGCAGGTATTTAAGTGGCTTCCCATTAGCTTGAGTGCTAATTACCTGAAAACCCAATCAGGCCGAACTCTTCTCTTGGTGAAATGGTCTTTACTCACCCCACTACCACACATACACAGCCCCTCACCCCTTTCCCCTTCCAGGTGACGGCTGACTTTTCTTGGAAATTCTTCCTGGTGTAACCCTAGTGTGGGAGAAGCACAGCCAGTGTTGCTGCAGAGCACAGGTAACAGTTCCCTTCGCGCTGCTTGAGAGGAAGCAGATTATCTCATATTATTGCCAAATGGGGGAAGTTAAAGTCACAACAAGTGATCGTGTGCTTGATAGCGTTTGTACACATGATGATCACACTTCCTAGTAAACGAATTAGGGTATTTTGGCATGCTTACATCCCTAAATGTGTTACAAGACTTCTACGCTTAGATATTTCTAAGAAAAATTACCTGCCATGATGAAAAAACACATACAGCTAAAAAGAACTGAGAAGACACAGAGCGGTTTTCCAAGTTATTACCATTGAGAAACAAAAAGGTTAAAAACAGCAGCTAAAATTTAGGTATGCCTTGCTACACAGTTGCTTTGCAGCCCTGCAGGAATGGCAGAGTAACCTCGTGGTCCGTGTAATCCTGTAATCCCTGTGCTGCAACCCAAAACCAGAGTGCCAACAGAAGGACGTGGCTAACTCAGAACGGAAGACCACATGTTTTTCCACAAGATTGGACATAGTAAACGTCAGTGCTGGATCTTCCTAACTACGACTTTGTTGCAGTTTACTAAAATAATANAGCCACCCCGCTCCCAGCCTGTAGCGCTGCCTGGGGTTGTTGTGGCCAAAGTGCAGGACCCGGCACTTTGCCACATTAAACCTCATCCCGTTGGCCTCAGCCCAGCGATCCAACCTGTCCAGGTCCCTCTGCAGAGCCATCCTACCCTCCGGCAGATCGACACTTCCCCCCAACTTGGTGTCGTCTGCAAACTTACTGAGGGTGCACTCAATTCCCTCATCCAAATCATCAACAAAGATGTTGAACAGGATGGGCCCCAGCACCGACCCCTGGGGCACACCACTCACGACCGGTCGCCAGTTGGATTTGACTCCATTCACCACCACTCTCTGGGCCCGGCCATCCAGCCAGTTATGAACCCAGCGAAGAGTGTACCTGTCCAGACCATGGGCCGCCAGCTTCTCCAGGAGAATGCTGTGGGAGACCGTGTCAAAGGCTTTGCTGAAGTCTAGGTAGACTTAAATTCTCATATAAAGTGCTAAAAGCCCAGACACATGCATTCATCATGTCTTGGAATTAAAGCTACCATTATTTATGAGGTTTTCGAATAGAAAAGTCCACTGGTACAGTAATGAACAGAAAAGTGGATAAAGACTGCCTATCTGATGTACACAAGAGAAATAGTGAAATTTGTATTGCAGAATTAAAAGTGATTAAAACTGTTTTGCTGCATTTTTTTCAATTGCATGATGAGAACAGCAGCCAAAAAAAGGTTGAAAAGCAACTTTTTTTGGTTTTGCCAATTCTAGAGACCTATATAACTTAAACATATCTCTATAGTTTAAGCAACATTCTGCAAATGCCAAACCCTAATACATTGTTGCTCTTATCTCTTGCTGGAAGACACACAAATTTTTCGTGAGTAGAAAATGTTTACTGTATCTCTCATTGCATACTTCGAGATTAGATGAGGGAGGAGAAACAAAGGAATATTCATTCACAGTTACAATTTTCTTGAAACCTTACTGCCCTATAACGCAGCAGCATTGCAGTACATCTTTCCTTGCACATACATATTAAAAACTTCCAGATAGAGAGATGAGCTCATTAACAAACTGAAGACAAGTAAGATGAAGCATCTCAAAATGCTTATTTTCCTATTAATTGTTTTGACATTACAAGATAAAAAACTGAAGAGACTTTCAGACCAAAGTAGTGTCTGTAAAGCATTTTGTAAAGATAGTAATTCTTTACACACCAGATTTTGGTTTGGTTCCCCAAGATGCCACCTATTTCAGTTTGTCAAATAAACACAGATAACTAAATAGCTAAGAAATTAAATCAGCATTAGTGTATGCTTAAATTTTTAAGCTCCGAGAATTCTTATAGATGTACTGTCAACCATATGCTTAATATCTAGCTGAATTATTATCAGTTTATCTAATGGTAATTAAGAATTCCCATGTACATGTTGAAGAAATCTAGCTATTTGCATATTGCATAAGCCACAGTACATTATGGCTTAATCAAAAAAGAAAAACCCACATATTCATTTCTTCCTGTCTAAACTGAATAAGGCTTCTTTAAAGAGAGAAATTACTTCATATGTGCAGCTTTTTATCTTACACTGACTACATCATAATATGCCTGAATAAAATATCAAGGAGTGTTTATATTTTGTTGTCCAGCCATTCTAATCTCTTATATCCTCTATTAAGAACAATCAATAATTCATTGCAAAAATGCGTGCTTCACATTTATTTCCAGGAGTCATTCCACTGCCATGTAACTAACATGGAGATGGCCATAACCCAGTCTTGACAAGTACCCATCTCATTAATGCCTTTTTAATCATCAAGGATGACATCCCTGTCGAGTTCTAGATAAATTATGTCAAAGCACATCAAGCACACAAAAGCATCATTCTCTCATGCATTTCAGTATAAATGGTTTTATTATGTAAATCTGAAATTAAAAAACATTGGGCAACAAAAAAAAGTAAAAGAAAACATTTAAAACCAAGGGGTTTAGTGACATTTTGAAGAACCAAGGAGTTTTTTGTTTGGTTTGGTTTTGTGGGGTTTTTTTGGTTTTCTTTTAGGTTTGCTGGGGTTTTGTTTTCATTTTCCTCCAATCCCTGTCTTCCCCTGTGTCACAAAAAGATGAGCTATCATGATTACTATTTATTTTTCCTCCCACTGCTGTCATTCCACTGCCACTAAAATGCTTCAGCCCTGCTCCTTTCCTCTTGCCTTGCACACTCCTATCTGACAGCTTCTTCCACAGGGTTGCCTCAGGGCCAGCACAGGGTTCACCAAGAGCACAGCAAGATAGGGGCTATGATATCAGTTTCAGTGCTAGTTCTTCAGCCAGGAGCAGCAATTGCAGTAAAATGAATCCAGCTTTAATGATGTAGCTCCAGGCTAAAGCATATTTGGTATCTCAGGGGGCGTTGATATGTGCAGAGACTGGTCAGCACTAGCAGAACTAAAAGGTGCAGCAAAATGCTCACACACTTCAGAGAACTGAGGAAACCTTAAAAGGAGTATTCTGCAGGGCTAACTTCAGTCAACTTCATTTTCTCTCCCCTGACTTCCTCCAGAAGTAATGAAAGATGAGAGCAACTCAGCAGGAACCTAACTTTGATCCTTTGAATCAGCCCTGGAAGAACTTGTCCTCCATTAACTACAGAGAAGATTAGTCTTTTCCAAGACCTCACTTTTGTCTCTATTCAGCCCATGCAAGCAGACTTTCACAATTTATAATTTGGCAAAGGAATAATGAGAGACATACCCTTGTCAAAAAGGCCACCTGCTCCTAAATTTCAAGCCTGTGCTCCCAATTATGGAACTCTGTAGATAAAACTAATAATAATAAAAGCTGCTGGAATTATTTTAAATGTAAAACATTTTTTTCTTCTCATCTCATTTCCAGAAACTGTGCAACCATTTTTCCTGCAACTTTTAAAAATACTAAAAATAAAAATTCAACTATAATGGAAAAATTAAACCACGTGTATACAAATGTAGTGCTCAGTCCGATTGAGATTATGATGTCTTGGCTCCCACAGGTCATTCCAGAGAGGTACAAAATTGTCTCAAGTCAAACAATGGCAAATTACCATACCTCCAAATACATGCCATATTGAGGAAAAAAACCCAAACCTACAGGAATTCACTGAAGATTGTTACACACTAAATTGTAACATCATGCAATAGGGAGGAGTCATGCAGAACGATCCATTCACAGGGGTCAGTTTACAGCACTACCAAATGTTATCATGACTAAGCACATACCATATTTTTTGACCCAGACTCCTATCTTCAAAATGGGAACTAAAAAACGCAAAGGCTTAAAACTCTGCTAAATGTCCATCCTCAAGATTTGTCTCAATAGAAACAAGTCCCTCGACATCAAAGACATCCTAAAGAAAGCCCCAATCTTCCCCCTCCTCACTTCCCCCCTGCCCCAAGAAAAGGGAATAGCATGGTAGGAACAAACACCAATTTAGCTGCATTTCACCAGATGCTTTTTAGGTAAAAATTTATAGCTTGATTATTGCTGTTATGACAAAATGAGACCATAAATGTATTCAGGCCATACAAAATTGTTACTCAGTCCTTAATTTTAGTAGTTCTTGCATTCAAATGTTGAACCATGTAAATGCGTTTGATGAAGACATGCTTTTTACGTTTTTTCTAAACAGATTAACTGACCACACTGTAAAATTTTCATTACAAAGGTCTCTACCATTTTAAGATCTTAAAAATGTATTTTCAAAAAGCTGTCTAGACTAGTCAAGGTAAAGCAAGACAACAAATACACAACTGAAGGCAATTTCAAATAGATTTTTCAATCCTTTTCTATATGCCACTTGTTTCAGTAAAGTGCAAATAAGACATACTTTGACTTTTCTGATAATATCTGATGAAACAAACTTTCTTCCTATTACCTGTGGCTGGCATTTGGAAAAGTTCATGGGAGAACTGATAGCCAAGAGTTAGGTTTAATGAATTTTATTTTTTGAAACATTAAAAAGAGTAATATTGTTAATATATTCATATTTACTGAAGGCTTCTAGGCATGCCTTTGAAATAAGGTTTTGAACATCTGTCAGATAAGTAAGATTGCATATCTTCGCATCGTCTTGTCTGACTCATATTGGCTGAATATCTACTCTGCTCCTCACTAACGCTATCAGTGGAATTCTACCACTCAAGGCTTGCCGATTATCACCCCTAACTCCCCCATAAGAGATTATAACCCTTTCTTACACAAAAGATTTTCAAGATATAAAATATTATTTTATTGTATTTCACAAAGATCAGGAGAAAAAGAAAATCCAGTGAAATACATTGATACTAAAAAAATCACCAACTCTAAAGAATTCCAGCTTTTCCAGATATCACCCCTTTTGACGTTTATTAGGTTCCATCCACTGAACTTAACGGCGTTGCATGAACGACTCATGAAGAGAATTTGGCTAAAAGCGGTTAGAAAGTATGGCAGTGGGTCAATATTTAGACTTCTCTGCCAAGGGCAACAGAGTGTTGAATATTATAAACATTCTGCTGGGTTTCAGTGTCGCCGTATGCCAAGTTGCTCCCTTCCCACATATGGGCCATAAACCTCTGGAAGCAGAGGCGGCAATCTGAGGCTTTAAAGCAGCTTATGACAGTTAGCCATTGAATGCCCCATTGACTGGGCATTTAATTCCTTTTACTCCCTCTAAAAAAGCTCAGCTTTCTTGCACAGTCTCCTAGCATAATGGATGCCATACATATAAAATAATGTTCCCATACATCAGGTTTCTAAAGTTATTCAGCTGTCTCAGTGCCTAATGGGATTTTCAAAAGCACTGAGTAATTTAACATTTATTGATTTCAGTGGAGGTAAGCATCCACATGATTACCTGCATCTGTAAGTAACCTAACATCTATAATTTAACTGGACTTATAATGAGATCACCTAATTGGATACTCCAATTTTGTCATTGCTAGTGGTGTGACTTCCAAAGATGCTGAGTCCTTGCAAATCCAAGTGACTCAGAGCTTTGTAGATGCTCAGCACTTCTGAAAAGGCAGGCTCTAAGCACACCTGCCCTAATCAGAAGTGGAAGCCTACCTTTGATCAAGTATGCCTGACACAGCATGTTTATTTGAAGTGCTGAAGTATCATGCACCATATATTGAGAGAGTCTGCCTGAACAGGAGACAATCAGGCTTGGTATTTCAGGAGCTGTGTTTAGGTAGGCTGGAAGAAGAAAAAGCTATGCACATTTCAAGAATCCTTACCACATACATCTAAGACGAGAAGGTTCAAACTAAGTTGCCTTTAAAAACCTGTCTTTGCCAAACACAGCGTAACCTCCATGCTGTCCTAATTTTTGAAGAAATGGGACCAAAGGTACGAATCCATTTCTGTGAAATCTACTTTGGAATTTATTTATTTCTACTTGGAAAGTTGGCTGACACCTTACTGTGTCCCAGCTTTCAAAAGGATCTTGTTATTCACATAGCAAGAATCTACCGTACTTGAGAACACCTGACAATAAACACTACAAATAGCTAGAGTCAAAGGAATGGAAATAGAGCAGGGTGGTAAGAAATTGAAGCACATGGAAGAGTTTGGCAGGGAAGTAAAGACTACCTTTTCTTGCAGT
The DNA here is from genome assembly GCA_013399095.1 of Psophia crepitans. Lineage (NCBI taxonomy): Eukaryota > Metazoa > Chordata > Aves > Gruiformes > Psophiidae > Psophia > Psophia crepitans. The sequence goes on along the minus strand of VWZZ01007739.1, from coordinate 132,930 downwards.
AATCTCACCTTTGAGGTATGCTTTTAACCTGTGCTCTTCAGGGAGTTCTCAACCCTAGCTGAAAGTGGAGATCATTGCAACAAATTACCTACTTTGTCCATTCTAGAAGGAAGTTTCTCATTAAGTTGTGGAGATGATAAAGCTGTATTTCTTCAGCACTTAATGTGGAAATCTATAATAGAGAGTAGATATAAACAAGAAGGAGAAAGGTTCTGTCTTATTAAAGTCATCTTTATTAGCACTAGTGTAAGATGCAGAATCATATAGCAGTAATAGCTATGTGGTGCTTTTTTTGCAAGTAGGCTAAAGAGGTTGAAGTAAATATAAATATAGCTCTGGTTAGGACACAAAAAGGTAAAAACAAGACATTAATAGAGACAAGACTGAAAAATGGACCCTTTGATTTCATTGCCAGGAAACAATTTCAAAGTCACAAAATAGAAGAACATGCTCCAAGCTGTCTTATAGATCAGAACTTGGGCACAACTTAATTCTGCCTCTGAAAACTTCTAGACCCAGGTTTTGGACCACACTGGTTATCCTTGAATTTGAATCCATGTAAACAGTGGATAGCAGGATTTCTCAAATGCTTTTTATTGCAGACTATGTCTTAAACATATATCCTTCCTTTCACAGGGAAAGGAAACTTTCCTTTTCCATTCACAAGTCACAGAATATCTTTTCAATGACTATATAAATTGCTTACATCAGGGAGCAATATTGGCAAAGTAGTTTTCTCTTCCTTTTAATGCAATTTTAAAACTGAAAATTAAGAGGATAGTTAAAACCATACTATTAGCTAGCTCCCTAAGGATCAGATAGTTGTCATATACTTCTCAGACCACCAATAACTAGTGAACCAGAGTGAAAACCTCTATGACACAATGGAAAGTCAAGAGCCTAAAAAGTAGGCAAACAGTGAGTTTTGCTCTTTCCACTTTACCACTCAAACGATTCTTAGCACTGTTGCCACAAATCCACAGAATATACAAGGATTAATACTATAGCAAGTGACTGTAAAATTCTAAGACCAGGTAACTGAGGTTAGGATGACAGGGGGTCTGAGAGAGACAGAAACTGTTTTCCCATTTCTAATTAGCTAGATTCCAAAGACTACTTAGGCATAAAAAATATTTAAGATGCAACTATACAAGGCGCTCTAACACCACAATCATTTGTGTTGGGGTGGTTACCCTTTTTTGTTAAGTACCTACATAGTTAAGGTTTTGTTGTTGGGTTTCTTTGTGCTTGTTTTTATTGTTGTTTTTTTTTAAACATTTATTTAAAAAATACTACAGGAATGATTTTTACAGTTACTGGAATACAAACATATTACATAAACTACAAGAAAAAACCCCACAAAATACTACTGCTCAGCTGCCAGTGAAAGGTTTTCAATTAACAAGTCAGATTTGTTTCTTAAATTCCAGCAAAAGAATTTAGCGGAACAGGAATAGTGAATTTTTTTTAAGATGAGCTAAGTAAAGCTTTTGCCCTTGAAGCACATTGAGGCTTTTCCTAATTCAGAAGAGTTTTATAGAGCTAGGTTTTCTATTTTCTCCCTTTAATAGATTCAGGATTTATTTCCTTGGTTGTTCAGCATTCTTTCTATTTTCCAGTTAGTCCTCTTTGCTTGGTTAGCCACACGCAGACAGCTATTGATATAGTGCAACTGTAGGTTCCTGCACAACATAGTGCACCCAGACAATAAACACTTAACAGTTATCTCCAGCTCAGGCTATAGCTAGAAACAGAATTATACCCTTGCTCAGTCTTCAGTTCCCAGAACTCAGCTGGAAACTGAGCCAATGTAATCTCAAAGCTCCCTAAAATACCCGTGCTAACACTAGATTAGATGGACAGAAGCTGAAGAAACCTGAACAAGAGGTTTCCTGAGTGAAGCCAGGTTCACTCAGGTCTGAGCTCCTACAAGTCTTACTCAAAGCAGTTGTTTCTTGTTGCAAATAGTTTGCTATAGTTTGACGCTAGCTGGCAAAACGCATGCTGTCACCTCAGTAAAACTACCCTCCCAAACAGCACGTGCCTCCGGCAAAATGTCACTACGGACAAACTCCAGTTGAGAACATATGCCCTCAGCTCCTCTGACAGCACCCTTTCCCAGTATAGCACCTTTCTCAGCACGGATGCACGGCACTGGGAAAGGCAGCCAACTCTGCATATGTTCCAATAATACAGCAACACTGGCGGCTGTGGGCTGGCAGCTGTGGGAGTCTCATGCACACCAACACAGGAATATAAGAGGTGTGGATTGAATTCTAGGATTTTAATTAAAATGAATACAATTTTATTGAGGCTTAAATTCCTCCTCCTTACCTTCTTTTGTACCTGATAAATGAAAAAGGACAGAATTTTAAGACAAAGGAGTGAGAGAAGTAAAATAGGTCCTAGTCTCTGAGGGAGACAATGTGCTAGCAAAAATGCAGCCCCGGCAACTTAGCATTTACATTGTAGCCTGTTGTACAATAATTAGAACTGACGAGGTAATTTATACGGCGCACACCGCCTTCACATAGGTTGGTCTCCCTCTACCACAGACTGAGAAGGACAACACACAATCTCTAGGTGAAAGCAGGCGTAATAACTTTGCCTGTCCTTGCACACACCTAATTTGAAAGAGAGAAGAGATGAGCATGTGGGAGGGCAGCAGGCAGGTTCACCAGATCTTTAGTAATGGCTTATTACCCAGAAGTTTTGAACCAAAAAGGGACCCTGGGCTGGGGAAGCATGTTCCCATTCAGTACTAAGGAAAATACCAAACACATCCAAATAAATGCAAGAGTTCAGCAGCAGCAGTACTGTAGTAAGATCATGACTTACTGGCACAAGGTAAGTAGGTTTTTGAAATTGAAAGCAATTAAGCTATTTGCATGTTTATATGGTAACATTCATTTTTGTAAGAGCTTTTTTCTGGGTCACTGGAAAGGAGGCATTTGAATAACAGCCCCTTAGATTTTAATCACACGTTGTCTATTCACAAGTATGTCAGGTGGCTGAATGGAAAAAATAACCAATGATAATTAAAAATAAATTTCTACTCAGAGGAAAAGATATAACTCTCGCACTTTAATAAATCCAGCTCCTGTTTAACACAAACAAATTAAAGATTCTAGTTCGTGGTTTACAAAAATTCAACAACTAATATTGCTGCTCAAGGGACAGTATCTCAGCAGACATCTGGAGAACCTACTGATTAATTAATAGATACATTAATTAGACAGCTGTAGCATTAGAAGAGAATTTAATTGTTTGGATTAATAACCCTACTAATTAGTCCTAAAGAAAATCATCATCAACCCGTAGAGCTGAGAAAATGCTGACTTCCTAAATGCCCATCTGCATGATTAACTTCATGTTTCTAGAACATATTAGCTAACTAGTGACTGACTTACAAGACCATATGTGCTGTGGGAACATCCAGAACAACTCTAAAAGCTGTGATATTTCCAGTCTCTAGCATATATACCACTGGAGACAACTGCTATTAGAAGTCATTTGCCTATTTCTTGAGTCTGAAGTGTGGCACCGATGTGGGAATCTGAGAAAAACAATTATAAATACCAGGCCTGTGAGGGGATACATAAATCATGAGGCAGCCTACAAATATTACTTAATTTAAAATCATCGAGTTATGCAAGCAATATGCAACAGCAGAGAGAAGCCTATGCAAAACCATGACAGGGCTGCGGTGTTTGTGAATGTCCTTATTTAACGGTCTTGTCCCACCAAGAAGATGGGCATATCCCCTTTCCACCAAAGAAATATTGTACTTATACAAGGTATTTCATATGAACCATAATCATCTACAATGTGTGACAGCCAGCTTAGAGTGCTGTGTCATAACAAGCTAAAGACCTCACAGCAGAATGTTCCTGTCATCACAGTTGACTCTAACAGTATGTCTATATGATGTTAAATACGCTAAAAATTCTGATACTGGTTTTCTTCCTTTGTATGCAAGTTAACCAAATGTATAATGGAAACAGTATATCAAGAGATATCATGAAAATAAATTCATGAACTTTGTGAAGCACTGATATGCTTCATTGACATTCACTTTAAAAGCCCACAGAAATGAATAATTTTGCATTAAATATAGTTTAATTAGCATATAAAAAATATTAAGGATATAGCAATGAAAAAGTACCATTTTGCACATCAAATGTCCCATGTGATGAAAAAAAGTTTATGACCAGTTGGTAAAAAGAAAGAGAAAATAAAATTATGAAATAACATACACACAAAGAGTAGAAGAGAAAGGGTAAAGAAGTTAAAACTGCACAGGTAGCCACAACTCTATTTTCTCCATCCTGAGTGCATGCTTTTGCAGTCACGATGTCCTCTTCCTGCACTCCTGAATTCTTCAGCTTATTCAGTTTTAGCATGCTGTTTATTTTTTGAAAACTAGGTATATTGCCAAAGCCCAAAACTGAAAGAAACCACTCCACATCAGATTCTAAAAGCTACTTAGTAAAACAAAAATTCACTGAGGTGCCTGGCAGAGCCGCAATGGGTAAGAACTACCAAGGATTTTTTACTAAATCCAACTGCATCTCTTTATGCTCAACTCCCTCCAACCCAGGAAGTCAAGGAAAGCTCTTCATGAATGCATGTCACATTATTATTATACTAGACTACGTGACAACAGGAAAGAAATCTAATTTATAACTGAAGTGAAACTATCAAATACCTAATCAGATACTTGACACTTAGTTTTGTTCAGGGTGCTTATTTTACCTGCAATGTAACACTTGGATATTACTATCAAAACCAAAATTCCTGCTCACGTCCAAAAATTCTGCAGTTGTATGATAAATCAGAAGTTTCTTTACAGAATACTGATCAAATAAGTTTCGCTGACACTTCCATTAACTGAAGTCCTACCAAGTAGCTGCACACAAAATTCTGTACATGAATTTCAAGAAGGAAGTCCAAAATATAACAAAATACGCTCAAAGAAGAGTTGTGTTGCAGGAAACCACCTTCTTGCCTTCTGAAAGTATTCCAAAAGTTAACACAAACACTCTAGACAAAACCAAACATTAAAAGCCATGGTAGGAAAAATTCTCTAAGTAGATTTACTTCAGGGATAAACCCCACAAATTCCTATTACATGGTGTTAGGGAAAGACAGATATCTATTTAGATTGCTGTGACTGCAGTCAATAAATGTATTTCATCACTGCTGCTGCCAAAACAGTCTGTGCGGAAATGTGTCTGACAAGCGTAAAGAGAACTAAGAGAAATTGAATGACTTATTGTTTGCATTACATTAATAACTGAAGTGTCAGGAGAAAGATGGACCAAGTGGGATCAACTGGCTAAAAATAAATCATTGATACCGCATTTTTAAAAATCACCTTTATCTATAACCTGTATTGTGACTTTTCTTATTACTTTTTCCTCTGCATTTGACACCCTTTCCTCCTGATGCCTGTTTAAGAAAGTATCACATTCAGTCAAGGATTCTGTTTACCTGACACACATACAAAAATCCTTAACGGACCAGTTAGCAAATCATACATTTAAATTGCAAAAATCAGCTAAAAGTAGATTATTTTCTGAGCATGGAAGAGCCTAATTGAACAGAAAAGTAATTTAAAGGAGAATGTATTGAGCTAAACTACTGGAATTCAATAAACAGCATGGGAATACTATTGGTCACTTAAGTAGCACCTCTTTAGTCCTTTAGCTTTCCCTTTTTCCTGCTATTTTTTGGCATTTAAAAAACCCCGAATAATTCAAACTATGTAATTATTTAGAGTGGTACAGATTAAGTCAATTAAAAGTGCAATAAAACCCAATTCACTAATCCAATAAACTTACATTTGTTTTAAGAGAGGTTAAGTTTTATGATAACATAATGTACAAGAAAGGAAAGGAAGTTTATATGGGGCAAAACCAACAGTCATATAAAATAAAAATTTTAAGACAGAACAATTTGGAAACTCAAATCTGAGAACTGGAGTTTGGTAAGAGAGAAATCTGGGACAATGATTTTTTTTATACCTTCACTTGATCATAACAAAAGTCTTGTGACACCAGTATATTTAAATGTGATTCTCACTTCTTTGTTTAGATACTAGTAGTAGCTGGATGGATTTTTTTTTCTTAGTTTTTTTGTTTGTTTTTAATATGCATGTCAGCCAAATAATTTAGAGTGTCAAAATATAAGTGTCAAAGTCAGCCTGCCTTCTCTGTCAAGAACACGGAGAGGATATGAGCACACTGCCAACTTCTACAACACTGTCAGAAGCGCTATCAGCACTGTTTTTTTTTTCTTTCCTATCGCATATGGTTAAGCGACAATCCAATGAGCATCCACTCTTTAATAATGTGTTCTTTGTAGCTGGATGAAAAGCTTAAAAAGCACAAAAGCAGAAACAGACAAAAATAAATTTCAGAAGAACTGAAAGAACATGAATTGATCTCATGATTTTCAGTCAATTTCCTTATTTCTTTTTTAAGTGGCAATACAGCTGTGGTGGAAGAGCAGATAAAGGGCTGCTGCACTCTCAGTAAGATCTGTGAATGACAGTACCCTAAAACCTGGTCAGGAAGGAGTCGAAGGAATTAAGAGTCACCATCAAGAGGAACATACCACCAAGATTAACATGCCAAAGTTTCCAATACGTGCACCTCATGCACATGGAAAAACAACAGCTCCTCACCACATCCAGCACAAAAGAGAGATTTACTGCAGAATCCACTATGTCCCTTATAGGTAAGAACACAGGTGACAAACCAAGTCAGAGTGGAGATATCTAAATAGGCCTTTGCAGAACATACCTTCCACTGACTAGAGCTGGGTTAAATTATGCTCACTGTTGGACCAGCACTCCTGTTCCTGAGAAAACAATTGACGTTGAATCATCACATGCTCATGCTAAAAGGCAATGTTGTTGTTCACAACCATTTAGACGCAGCTCTATTAAACATACCTACATATGTAATTTTTTTTTCTTTTTTTAGAAGTAACACAATTATACTCATTGGCATTACACAGTCCCTGGTTCCCAAACGGACCACAGAGAACAGAATTAAAATACAGTCCATAAGTTATGAGGATAGCATCCTTTCTCCCCCAGTCACACAATCCTCTTCATGGCATGAATTCTCTGACCATGCTCTGGGTAACAAAATCTGGCCCTGCTAAAAAGTAATACACATTTCCATATTTTCACCTTTTTTTTTATACATACTGTATCCCAAGTATTTAACAACTATCTAACGGTTTTCGGTAAATAAAACTTTAGAAAGAATGTCACTGCTCTGCAATGGATTCGTTTCTCAAAAGTCCCAGGTCTTTCCATGGGGCTTTCTGTCCAGGTATGTCAATGGAAAATAAATAAAATTGCACTATAAACAAACATATCCACATCACTACAGTATAGGGGGTTCATTTAATGTGCACATCAAGTATAACTACACTTTCACTGCCTGCTTCACCTTCAGATCATAAATTCATGAAAATATTGAAAACTACCATAAAAAGTAGCAATTATGGTTCTTTAATGCTTGCATTTCTCATTTTCAAGGGGGAGGACAGCCTGCAATGGCACTTTCCTGAAACAGAGCAGCATTTTTCATGGTCCTGCAGTTTGCCGTATTATGGAATAACTTACACTGGATCTTCTAACTCAAATTTAAAAAGTGTATACATCAGGGTAATACAGATACAATTCCTTTTGGATTAATCTCTACCATGCAAGAAACTGTCTTTACATATTTTCACTGCGCATTACTTAAAAAACCCAAACAAATGAACAAAAACACCTCAGAAAACCTTCCACACAACAGGCTGGCTTTTAGGAATAAAGCAAATGTTAAATAAGGGTCACAAAGGCCCAACATTTAATTCTCGATTCCCTTTTGAAGGGTTTCAAGTTAAGTGATTCTTGATAAATAAGTAGCAATAAAGGAAAAAACCCACACTGGAGAAAAACAGGTATTGCAATAAAAAAGTTCTGAGGCAACTATTACACTTAAATGCAGTTGCTTTAGATTTATTTAAATTCAACTGTGGACAGTATTAAAACCACTGAGTCTTCTACTTCTTGCCATAAATTTCAGTCTCTACATCTGCAAATCAGCTTGCTGCTGGAGGTACAAATAATGATATTTACGGCACAGGGGAAAATAGCAACAAACATCTCCAAGGTCCTTGAATCAGCAAAACTATTCTCTCTTTCAGGAGCTACTAAATACTATAATGCAAAGGAAAAGAAAACATCTTTCCGAGTTTAATTCCAGGCACTTACATTTTCACAACTAAAAGTTTGGCAGAACATTTCTTTCCATTCAGGTAGCATATAATACATGTAAACCTTCCACAATACTTGCACCAAAAATTATACTCTCAGGCCACGATAATTCGCTGCATCGTAAGGGACCGGTGAGTGTTACCCCCTTCGGGTATTTTTCTCCCTCTCAGGAAACTTGTTTTCCATTTGATCCCATCCCTGCAGGACTTCACACCATTCTGGGAATGGGAGCCCAGGACGGTCCCTCCTCTCATTGGAGCTCTTTAGTGTTTTCTACACTCATACTTACACTGTTGTTTATGCAGCTCTGTACTGCCCAGAGTCAAAAGATAGTCCTCAAATCACACATGCAAACAAACCCCAGACAAAACCCCCCCACACAAAAAACCCCACCTCATATTCTTACAGCTCAATGGTTCTAGGTTTTGTTTTGCTCTGTTTA